>CM037094.1:46799888-46899888 GCA_020916435.1 Oxytropis ochrocephala
AAACCTCGATCGCTACTGTGATTGAGAAGGACCGGTTGTATCTTGGGAATTTCTTGTTGTAGAAGCGAGATAAATTCTTAAACCTGACTACCGTGCCTCGGTTATTTTTTCCTAACGTTTTACGTATTCGCGGTACTCACTTTGTTATTCTTTGTTTCAAAGCGCAAATTACTACAACTTTACCACCATATTTTCCATCACGATTGAATGGCTTTCTTGCATCAACATTTGCAATCAATGTCTTTCTCTCTTCACTAGTACAGAACTACCTCTCATGTTGTATCACCATGGAGAAGATTTTGTTGAGTTTAGGCACTGGCTCCATTATCAATATTTGGGACCTGATCATAGCAAAATTGTCTTTCAAACCGGTTAGAAAAGCGTATTGTTTTGCTCATTTCATGATTTTTACGAAGTGCGGCTATTCGATCAAACAAACACACTTTCTAGGACAGCTACATGTTGGTTCAAGAAGGTTGTAATGATTAAGACTCTTGTTTGGACCATAGATTTCACATTGCGATTACGAAATTCTAATTAAATCTCCTTGGAAAAATCTTTCTTTAAGTTCATTCCAAACATTCACAGCATTTTCCAAGAAAACAATGCTTTGTCCAATGGACTCAGCAACAGAATTCATAATCCAAGAATGGATTATGTTATTACGTCTACACCAAGCTTTATAAGTAGGATGAAAACTGTCTAGAACTCCAACAGTTCCATCAACAAAATCATACTTGTTCTTACCACCTAATGCTCTTCTCATAGATCGATCCCAAGAGTAATAATTTGAACCATTAGCATTTAAAACAGGAGAAATGGAAATAGAGGACACTACAAGAAAAGCTTGTTTTAGCCACAAACAATTGCCACGGAGCTTATTAAAGTCGGTAATTTGCCGCAGTTTGCGGCGGAATCAAAGTAAAAACAAAAGCGCGAAATTTCCATTGGTGTTTGCCACGGGTTTGCCACGGACATGTGAAAGGACATAAATTTTCCACGGAGATGCTGTGGCAACCTATTAATCAAAATAAAACCAGCCTGATCCCTATCCCTAAAACAGAACGTCACTCTCTCTACGCTCTCTCCTCCTCACCCTCTCGCTCTCACCTGCAATCTGCCTCCCTCCCTCACTCTCAATCACCACCACCTCACCTCCACCCACACTCCCCACCGTCGTGCTCCCTGCAAAAACCCTCTCACTGCAAAAACCCTCTCACTGCAAAAGCCTCAATGACTCTCACTCTCTTCAGCCGAAAACCCATCGATCTTTGCAAGCAAAACCCTATCGCTGTTGCCGCGCCGTCGTCGTTGGAGCCTTTCCCAAAATCACTGCTGCGCCATTTAGTCTCCTTCCTTCCATTTCTTCTGAGTAAGTTTTCAGATCTTCAACCGAAAACCCATCGATATTTGCAAGCAAGACACTCGATTTTCCAATAAGCAAGCTAAGCTTATGAAATCGCAGAAATTCGCACCGGAATGGAACACCTGGTTTGTTTTTAATTTTATAAAATTGTTTTTAACTGATTTTTAGGTTGAATACTGCTATTTGTAATTGGAGTGATTGTTATGTGGATGAACTTTGTAAATTCAATGCCTGAAAAATGGTTTATAGGTGAACATGATGAAGGTGAATATGGAAGTGATAAAGCCGTGGATTACGAGGAGGGTGACTGAGCTTCTTGGCTTCGAAGATGAAGTGCTTATTAACTTCATACACGATCTTCCGGATGTAAAGGTATTTTTGTAACTAAAGGGTCTGGCTTATTTAGATTTTGTAGGATTAGTGTTTGGGTGGAATGATAATGTAGAAGTGAGTCTGGAAGTTATTTTTACGTTGAATCTTGATAATTTTGATATTGTTGGTGTTCTCTTTACCTGCAGTGTATTTTATTTAGCATTGTGATATACTATTTTGTTTGTCCTTGAAATTTCCTGCATCTGTGTATTCACTTTATTTTTTCCTGATTAGTTATCAATTGTGATACTGATCCAGGAAGTGAATGGGAAAGAAGTTCAGATTCAAATTACTGGTTTTATGGAAAAGATGATGATCTCGTTTTCTTTGTTAGAAAATTGGTATGTTGCTTTTAACTTGGAGTATTTACAATCTTTATGCTATCTTTATATTTTTCATCTTGTAAGAATCGTTGTTTTTAATCCTTTTAGAAATTTTTATGCACAGGGTTCTCAAGGTTCTGGTTCCAATAATGATACACAGAGTGTTGAGCCTTATTTTGTACGCAGGTGGGCACCTAAGGTAAATTCAATTTGTATATGATGCTGCTGAAGTTTGAACAGTTACTAGTACTTATTTTCAATATTCTTCGAATTGCATGCTACTGACTATTATTTCCTTGCAAGTGTCCTTTATAAATCATCAATGATGCACAGATACTTCAGTTTTGTTGCCGTATCCGATACATGTCGTATCCGATACTTCCCTGATACGTCATGGGTATATGTTAGAGTAATATTGAAATGTTTTTCTTAGTTTTTAAAAAAATAGAAGTCCTTATACATCGTAAGAACATCTTTAGAGCAAAGGTAACTTTGAGTCATACAAATACAAAGAGAAAACTACTATCCCGAGTCATTATTTTACAAGTGCAACTCGCTAGTTTCTATGTGCTTCTTTGTTTTATTATGCTATCCTATGTTTCTTTGAGTCTATTTATCTATGTATTTTCTATTATTTTATGAGTATTTTTTTTTAAATGAATCCTAGACGTATTGTATCCTATGTTTTCAAGGAAGTTCATATCGCCGTATGGAATTCGTATTGTATCTGTGCATCATAGTAAATCACACATAACATAAGATATGATACTAGTTTTATTACCTGTCTTTCTGTCCGAATAATTTACATCTTCAAAGAACTGCAAAACATTTTGGAAAAGAATGTTTGTTACAGTTTCACCCATCACCCACTGTTGGTATGGTACAATCAAAGGTAAAAACTGTTGGTACAACAGTTGTTTGAAATAAAAACAGAAATTCATGTATATTTATCTGTTAAAAAACTGTCAACCCAGCATGCTAATGTACAAAATGTAGTTTTTTTGGTCTCACTTTCTTAAGCAGGATCTACAGTTGCCTTTATTTGTTTCTTCAAAAAGTAAGGGTTAGACCTAGTGTTAATTTGTTTGACAATGTGCTTCGCATACCTTATGGTTTCATATAAGTTGACCTTGGGATAGCATGACTTGGATTGTGATAAGTATTGATAGCATTAAGGTGTTTACTGATTATGTGTGTTTATTGGATAATTCTTATGATGTAGGCTTTGGTATTCCGTCTATTGTGATGCCAAATAATTATGTTTATTTTTCTCCACCAGCTGAGCAACTTAGTTGATGAAACTTCTATAGACGTGGATTGGAGACGTTCATTTTACTTGAATTTAATTGCTCATACATCATTCAGTGTAACTGTTGCAATTTGCAGGTAATGATGCTAGCTATTTCCTTAGTTCCTTGTCCACTATTGTGTTTCATCTTGGCTAATCTTTAGGTGGCTTCATAAGCATTTATATTGCCTTATTCATTTCCTTTGTGCATTATGGTCAAATGCATGCATCAATTAGTTGATGTACACTCTATAGAGAGTGGATCATTAATTAATTTGTTTTCTCAAAATGCTACCAAGATAGATTAGTTGTATGATTTTATCTGTATATAGCCATTTCAGTTCAGCAAGATTTCCATTACAATGACTGCCAGAGTTCATTTCAGTTCATAAGCTTTTCATGCTAACTTTTGTTGGATGACTTTGATCATTGTATCTGTCGATCACAATTATAGAAACTTTTTTAAATTCTAATTGAAACATTCTGCTACTTCGAAGAAGAAGAATCTTATATATTTTGAATAAATGGCCATGAATGGGTTTTTATAAGCTATGTCAATAATTTGATTTGAACCATCTTTTTTCTAGTCATCAGGTTCTTCAGAACCATCAAGCTGGAAAAGATACAACTTTATCCCCTATATACAAGGTAAATGTAGTATAAGAAATCTTTGTCTGTAAAGCAAAAAATGATTTCTTTTCTACTATTTCCACCTTTTTGTGCTTGTGAATACCCCCACAAGAATAAATTTCTGAATCCTGTGATATGTACCTACAAAAAAGGCTGGTGTATCAAACCAAACCCTTTGGCGAGAAGGGTAATGGTAAAACATATTCTTAAATTGATTTTTGCAATTATTAGAAACCGTCCAAGCTACTACAGTGGCAGGTTTTGCGCCTTAGTTTCTTCAATGGGTTAGGGGTTATCTCACTGAGGTTGTTATGTGAACCTATGAACATTTCCCTTTTGTACCACTTTAGTCAATGATGTATTTCCATTCTATCGCATTTAGATTTTGAAAGTATACTGTTTTCCCTTGTTGGGAACCATAACTCAAAACTTTCCTAGTTATTGTAAATTGTAACTCAAACTTAACTCCTTCATAGTTCATAATATTCTCTGCCTTGCTCTAAATCATTATTTATTTTACCTTATAGAAGATTTTTATCCCTTTGAAATAGCTATGGATTTAAGGATGCACACTTTTGTGATAATCTTGTTCTTTTCTGTGATCAACCCAGTTTTGGTGTTGGTGAATTTTAAAATAAGGAGTTATGCTTATGATTTTGAACTGTACCCCTCGTTTTTTGTGAAACTTTAAGCCGATATGGTTGTTTTCCCTTTAATATAGACGTAACAGTCGTGTATTGCACATTCATGATGTCTAAAACTCAAAGTTTAAATAAATGTATAAAATGAATTTTGATTTGCCAAATATGGCACTCACTCTCTCAGGTTGTGAAGACTGTATATGCATCTCCAAGTCGTGTAAATTTTCAATTGGACTCTAAAAAGGCAAGTGTACCTATCTTTATTATATATCACTTTGGGAGAAACGGAATAATCTTTGTCTTTCTTAGACATTCTTATAATTTTATTGATGATAACACTTTCATTGACATGTCTATAGGAAGTGGAAACAACACCTGCTTATCCAGATATATGTTTTGCAATTGATGATTTAGACTCCACTTTTGATGATGTGGTAATATACCATATTAGTGTATTATTTTACATTCTTAATCACATTTTCATGTATGGAATGTTGTAGTATTCAATTTCCTTTGGGGTTCAGATTTTCTAATTAACTACGACAAGAATAGTACTTCAAATACGCTCTGCTTTATCTTTACGGTTTCATGTTTAAAAATGTTACCTTCAAATGCTCCACATTTTCATTTACATGTCTTGTAATTTAATCGAAGAATGTGTCTTTGGTAACAAAGTTTGAGTGCAGATTAATGGCTACTCTTGTTAATTGCTAATGCTAACATTGTCTTTGTTAAAAAGCGAAAATTGCTCTATAGAGATTTGAAATCTAAATTCACATTATGATGTTGTATTTATTTTCTCTCGAGAATGCTTGCTCCTTTTCATTGTTGGGAATCTTGTCCTTATTTACAATTGTGCGAGTGCAATATATAGTTGTATTTGCATTCATGAGTTTTGCTTGATTGGTTAATGAGATCTGTTGATGCTTGTATGCTTATTAATGCCACTTGAACTCATGCAAAAGCAAGTGAAGTGAAAAATTTGGTTCAATTTGTGCTTCTTCCGATTCTGACTTTCTTATTTTGTTTGTTTCTCAAGTTTTTTCATCTTTGCATCTTTTTGCTTTAACTTATGCTACATTCTAATTGGGCTGTAATATTAGCATCGCAACTTTGCCAACATGCTTCTTGTATGCCTTCTTTGAAACACGGAGAAAATTTCTAAAATTGTGATTTTCTTCTCTTTTCTTGACATAATTTATAATTCAACTTCTCATTCATATTTGTGTGTTGGTGTTCTGCAGATTTTATGGAGGCACTATTAAGTTTTATGACCCTTCAAAAAGGAAGCATGTGGTAAGCTAAATAATCTTTGAACTTGCTCTATGAGTTGGTTCAAGTATTTTCTTCTCGCTTTCTAATGTTATTTACAATTACGATTATATATTCTTGATTTCACGTGGAAGATATTATATGATGATGGAGATGTAGAAATACTCCATTTGGAAAAGGAGTGCTGGGAGCTTATATGATGATGAGTTCAGTGCTCTATCAACTTCTGTTGGATCCCAGTAAAAGAGTCTGTTTTGAGGCAATTTTGTGTGTAATTGGAAAATTTGATAACACTAAGAGGTGTGATTTATATTAAATAATGAGTCTCTATTCTCTTCTATATAACCATACAATATTTGATTGGCTAAATTATTAGTGCATTGATGCTTGTATGATTTATTTATTTTTAATTTTATTAAACATTCTCTTGAGCTCATGCTTGTATGATTTATTTTTTTAATTTTTTTACATTTGCGACGGAGTTTGCGATGACTTTGCCACGGATATTTGCGACAGATTAGCGACGGATTTGCGACGGAAACATTTGCCACGGAAATTCAGTGGCAAACGATTTGCGACGAGCGTTTTTGCCACCAATTTTTGTCCGTGACAAATCCGTGGCAAATGTTGTTTTGCCACGGAAATTTGTACATTTGCGACGGAAATGTCCGTGGCAAATCAGCGATTTTCTTGTAGTGGGAAGGCCCATCACTAGGGTGAACGTAGAATATGCCGGTCAGTTCTGCAGCAGGATCCCTCGGAGGATCTGCAGTGCTAGAACTAGAGCCACTACTTGGCTTAGGAGCCATGAATGAAAGGGATAAAGCTTATAAATACAAGGAAACATGCAACAATCAAGGTAACCAGGTCTAGAAATGCCCTAATACCATCATAAAATCAGCGGAAACAATACTGAAACATAATAAAAGCAAGCTAAAGCCATAACAAGGCAAAAACCAGAAAATAATAGATCAAAGAAAATGACTATTGATTGATGCAGGCTACAATATCTAGTGCTACTGTTTATAGTTAAAGCAGAGAGCTACGTTTACACTAACTTACCCTAATTTACAAATCAAATGAAATCTAGGAAAATCTAGCTAAATCTATGAAAGAGAAGAAAAGGGATCCGAAAGATCCTTACAATCGTAACAGAATTGCACAATGTGTGCATTACCAGCTGGTGTGATCCTCTAGTCTCAGGTGATAGAATCCAATGAACAATTGCTCACACCCTTGAGCCTTTGTCTTGAGCTTTGAATGTCACTTTCCCCAAATGCAAGCTCGAAATTTATTATGTTTCAATATTGTTTCGCTGATTTTATGACAAACATCATTTAATGAAGCCACGTAGGTAACAAAGTAACAAACAACAGTGAGATAACTCAAGAGCACTTCGATGAGATGATAGGGGTCTCTTCCAGCTTAACCAAAGTGTTGGGTTTGAATCCAGCCTTGGGCATGCAGCAGTATTAAATCTCTTGAGGGAAAGTTTTGCCACCCATTGTGGTCCAACTCAGGTCGAGAGATTAATCTTTGCAATTATTGTATGAGAGGATATCGGTTATATACAAAAAAAACAACAGTGACGTAAAGCTATGAATAGAATAAAATAATAATAATAACAATAATAACCAAATACCTGAGTAAAATAATATAAAAAATCAAATACTCGTGTTGCAAAAACATGGTGAAGAGGAGGCGAAACAAAAAGAGGAATTCGTATAATTCAAAAGAAGAGATATTATTAATTAAAAATTATATTTTATTTTACTCGGGTTAGAGAAGGAATATTATAATATTAATGAGCATAAAAATACTAAAAAAATGAGACGCTATAAGCTCAAACGCTACTTGAAGTAGCGTTTCAACCAAGGAGGGGTCCCTCTCCAGCGATGCCCTCTCCTTTTTGGGAGAGGGGAGTAAGTCGGGATCCGTGAGAGCCTTCTAGAGTCTGAGGAATCGACCGAGGAACTCCAATCAGATGATCTTCTTGACCAAGGCGAACCATGCGAGGTCGGTGAAGACCTCGGTGGTGATCTTCCTCCTCGACCTCGGCGTCTAGACAGACAATACTGGTAAAGTCTTCTTCGAGGTGGGGAGCGATGGCGCCTCGAGGCCACAGTCATGTGGGAGGTGGATCCGCTTTGAGGTCAACAATTGTGATTGCTCTTATTGAAGCCACCACAATCTCACCACGAGACAGGCGTCCCTCTTGGTGTTTAAGATTCCTGGTGTTGTTGTCGAGCAAGTCAACTAGTCTCTCTTAACGGCGTCAGTCAAAACCTGCGTGGCCTTCGAGAGAGATGGCTTAGTAGGAAGTAATGAGCCGTGGGCTACTTCTTCAGGGAGGGTTTGAAGGAAACATTAGGAGTCGGGCTGGTTGTGGCTGAACATGAGCTTTATTTGCTTAATGTTGCTGGGTCTACCCCCGAGTAGTGGTTTTACCCGTGGTGCCATTGGAATTGAGTGAACTCAAAGAAAGAATCGAGGAGTGAGATCCTCCCACTGTGTTCACCAATGATCTGTCTCCTCAAAATCGGAGATGCCGATTTGGAAGTTCATAGGTTGTCGTGGTGAGATCCTCCACTTCTATTCCCAAGTCGGTGAGGGGTTTATACCTGCAAACACTTTGCTGCCAAAGTCAACGATTAGAAGTAGGTAACAGATCCAAATTGGAGATGTGTACCTGATTTTTGGGGATGGTGAGGTATTTATAGGCCTAGTCCGGAACAATTTTTAATTAAATTTCACATTTATATGTTATTATATCAACATTTTTTCGCATTTTTTAGCAGTAATTAAAAATATTAATCTACGGCATTTTATATTTATCAGTTATTTCAATAATTAATTTTATCAAATACTATAAATCCTAAACGGGCCAGAACGGATTGGGCTAGGCCCAGTCTAGAATTTTTTTTAATTAAATTCCACATTTATACGGTATTATATAAATATTCTTTCTCATTTTTTAGCAGTAATTACAAATATTAATTTATGACATTTTATATTTATTAATCAATTTTCTCATTTGCTATTGACAAATTTATCTATATAAACTACCATTATGAGTACTTATGTTCCTAAATCTATCTATCTATCTATTACATATCTTAATCTTAAATAATATAAATCAGAAAAACTGCCACATAAGCAACCAATAGAAATAATCCACGCAGATCTTCACAAAATACGTGGCATCCACGTTTTAATTTTTGATCTCCATCATTTCTTTGAATAAACGCCCGATTTAAACTAACAATACAGAAAAAGAAAAGAAACACAGCCAACATATTCGCATAAAGCGGTAGGTAACGGCTGGCCAAAATTAAAGCAAGGGAATCAAAGAAGTAATGTGCCATTATTACAAAATTTCAAATATTTCAAATACTCTTAAAATAATGTCCCATTATTACCAACTGATCTTACCAAGGAACCTATTAAAAATATCAACAATGCTATTTTGACAAAAAAAAATTTGACAAATTGACAAATCACCAACCTACAACACCAATTAACCAAGTTTTTTAGACAATTAGCCAAGCGGTCAATTAACCAAGTTTTTAATCACGCCTCAAAAGCGTGGAAAAAGCGGGTTGGCTAATCGTCTAAAAAACTTGGTTAATTGGTGTTGTAGGTTGTGATTTGTCGATTTATCAAATTTTTTTTGTCAAAATAGCATTTTGTAAAAATATACCCATAAAGATTATGGATCTGCATTAAACATAGATATTTATTACTATGATGGATTGCCTATTACAAAATATCCAATGTAGTGTAACTTTTATTTGCAAGATTATAGCCTATTAGAATGCTTTGATTGTTAGATTTATATCTTTGCACTTTCTTTTTTCCAGAATGAATCAGTTGATGTTAATTTAGAGGCTGGCGTGCTCAAATGAGAGTTCTCCAACAAGTGTTGCTACTGAAATTCTTTTCGAAATACATTAACCACTTTGCTAATTTTGTGGATCTAAAATTTGTGTCATGAATACTAATTCTTTTCAAGCAAGCCACTATAAATTTGGCTGTGTAATAATCGTATTTCATTTTCTTTGAGTTTTGTTCTCTCTTTGTTCCTTTTTTTATTTTTCATCATTCCTAATCTGTTCTTTGGTGTTGATTTTAGGTTTTCATTTGAGCTCCTTTCCAGAAAACATCAAGCTTTGGTATGATTTTCTTTTTTAAAGTTCATTATATTTCCTCATTTTGTGTTTTAACATTCATGAATGTTTTATTACAGTAATGTTTTCTCTTATAGCATTTAAATTCCTGCAAAGTTATTTACATTCATTTTTAAACTGATTCAAGTTGTTTCTCCTTCTAATTTTCTTTACCCGATATAATGTTTACCAAGTGTTTGCTTTTGTTCCCCACTCAAGACCAAAAGGCTATATAGCAAGCTAAAATGCTTTTGTATTGATTATATATGTTGTTTGTAATTTTTGATAGAATTACTATCCTTTTAATATTGTACTTTAGGATTGCATTTAAAAATTAATATTTACTTCAAAATTTAGTTACCTGTTATTCTCTTATTGGAGAAAATAATATGCTCATGGAGAGGAAAGGAGTTGTTATCCTCTTATTGTTAGTCAGCAAGTTGATTATTCTTACTGATTATGTTTACTTAGTTAGACAGCTTCACTAACTACTATCATTCTGTTTCGAGATGTTAATTTACGATTAGATGCTTAGTTTTATTTTGATTTAGTTAGGAAAATTGTGTATATTTGTAGCCAATCATGGCATGTAATCGTTATTTTGAAAGAACGAAAATTGCTCAATTACTTCTCTCATTGTAAGTCTCAAACTGTAATAGAACTTTGGTTCGATTTCTTGAATTTTTTATTTCCATGACGAGGTTAGAAAAGTTGTTGTTTCAGGTATGCCAAATGATTGTTTATGATCAACTGTTGGACTGCAATTGTGCTTTATCTCACTAGCCTAACTATGTCGGGGTTAATCATTCCCAATATCTCTATTAGAATGTATGATACTATATTCAGTTTCGTACTTCAGTTCCTTCATCTCCCTATTTCTCTGCCAAATTCCTTCTATATTTTTTTGTAGTTTTTTTCAATTTTGGGTCCTTATTCTATCTATTTTGACAGGAAACTGTTAATGCATCAGTGGATGGACACCCAACATATGTAAAGTGCAGATTTTTCAAAAATATTGTTAGTTTACATAAAATTTGGTTTTTTTTTTGTCATTGATGTTGGTTTCAATTTTAATAACTTTCGGTTACAAGATCATGGTTTTCTTTAGACTCATTCTGCATCATTTGCTATATTCATATGATTGGTTTATGGAAAAAGTTATCTTCAGATAGAGAGAGAGCATTAGCAATCACAAATATTTTAACCATGCTATATATGTTCATATAAGTTGCTCACAAATATTGAATCTTTTAACTTCAGATATAATTCTACTGTAAAAACAACGATAACTTACTATTTTGCACACTTTCTCTCAATTTATAGGCTTTTAGTTTTCATTGACATCAACACTTCTTCGTTGTGTTCTTTATTTTATAACTAAGCTTTGGCTCTGTGATGTATGCAACTTATATCTATGCTTAATTGATACAATAATTTATAGTTTGTTCTCTCATTTTTTGAAAGGTGGCACTATATTCTATCTGGACAAATCAAAAAGTATTGAAGATATTATATATTATCCTATTTTACTATTACAAATATTGGTTGTGTGAATTTTGAATCAATTGCTTCAACAGATGTCATTACCAAAACAGCCTTATAAAGATAGGTGGGTATCTTTTCCTAAATGCTCATGTTTGATTTGTCTTTCCATGAGCAAATCGTATATTAACTTAAGATCGTTTTGGTTATAGTCATCCTTTGACTATATATGTCACATTCATTTTGTTTTTACGTCACTTCATAAAAATCTGAATTTTCATTGTGAGTAGTTTTCTATTGCCTACCTGTTAGTGTTTTCCTTAGTAGTTTTCAAGCTATAATATCAGTATTTGAATACTTATGGCAACAAAAGGACAATAGAATAAAGGAGTTATCAGTTTTATAGTCAGAAACCCAAAAAGTATGTTGAGAGATACCTTCCTACGAGGTTTGCCTACATGGTCGTCATGACAATAATAGGGAGTATTGGTGCTAAGTGCATTATTATAGAGAAATTTTGAGTTTGGGATTTTCATTTCTTCAGCAAGTCTTACGATCACACTCACATTTGGGCTTTTGTTTCTGTTCTGTACCGTATCAATGGATCTTACCAATCCGAGATAGTTGGTAGGTGATGAGAGAGATCAATAATAGTCGCGTCCGAGGTTGATGATCCGAGATGAGGGGTGTACCTGCAGAGTCACTCCGATGCTAAAGTCAGTAGCTGAAGAGTAAATGCAAGTTTTGTGATAATTAATGTGTACCTCTCTCCTTGGAATAAATGCTGTATTTATAGGTCCGAGCCCATATCTATCCGAGCTTCATAAACCGGTGTATTATGTGCGGAAGGTGTAACACCCCCTTCTAAATAAACTACTATTTAATTAATTTAAAATCAGAGTCAAAAGAAAAAAAAAACTTTTAGTGCGACCACGAGAAGGTGTCACATTTAACATCACCACACGTAATAACTCCAAATCAATTCATAAAGACTTAAGGTACGAGATACATAGCACCATAGTCAATATAAAAGTGAAATAAACCATCGCAGCGGAAATATGTCAAGTCGTAAAATATCGAAACCACATAACCAAAAAGGGAAGTTCAAAACATTAATAAAGCGACAAAATAAACTAAGACGCCCACCGGTGCTACGTATCAGAGCCGACTCGACCAAACTAGAAGAAGGTACCAGGTCACCTTCAATCGCTGTCACCTGCACGTTGCCGACATGAGAAGCAACATAAAGCAGTAGCGTGAGTCTCTCACTACAAGAAAATCGCTGATTTGCCACGGACATTTCCGTGGCAAATGCACAAATTTCCGTGGCAAAACAACATTTGCCACGGACAAAAATTGGTGGCAAAAACGCTCGTCGCAAATCGTTTGCCATGGAATTTCCGTGGCAAATTTTTCCGTCGCAAATCCGTGGAAAATTTTTCCGTAGCAAATCCGTGGCAAATTTTCGTCGCAAGTCCGTGGCAAATCCGTCGCAAATTTTTTAAAATAAAATTAAAAAAATAAATGGAGCAGTAGTTTCCTACTACTCCAACTTCTTCACAAATTGGGTTATCTTTCTCTCTGTAGGTAAACATGCAATTAGCAAGTGTAATTTTGCGTAATTCTGTGTATGTAAAGCAAACACACATCCCTTCTATTTATATTGTAATTAGAATAATTACATATCTATCTATCACAATGAATGTGACTGAATCAACCACAATAATACTAAATCAACTTAGCAATTACAGAGAAGCAACTAAGCAATTTAGTAACAATCATAATCATAATACTAAATCAACCACAATAAAAACTAATAACATTACGTGAGTTAACTAGTTTGTGACAACACAATTTTAATGAAAACATACTTTTCCTATGTTTTGCCATCAAAGTAACCCACTTGTATGTTTTGCCATCAAAGTACCTCACAGTATGCATTCCTGCCCAAATTCCTACATATTATTAAACCATGTAAATCATGTTAAAAACAGTTGAGGCCATTTTAATGCCAAAAGGCATTGATTCAAATAGATGCAACCACCAACAAGTAAAACAAATGTGGATCAGAAACTCTATACCAAAATTAAACAAAGATTTATGGATGCACTAAACCATAAATAGAGCTATAGGAAAAAACCAGAGTTTATTAATCAGATCAGATCAGTGCTAACCTCCATTAACTCAACCAATTGATAATACCCAAAGAAGGGGCTGATTACGAATCAATATTGCCTTCCCCCACCACCCAATAATGTGTGCTAAAACAAACTCATCAAAAAGCGTCTCCTGAAAAACGAGTCGTAACATATAAGATCTATGTTAGATGCAGACATGAAAAACCAATTAACAGTGTGATGTTTGGAGAGACTAGGCGAAAATACAAAGTTGTGAAAGAAGAAATCATACATAAACATTCTTAAACCTGCTTGCAGGGTTTTGAGTAGATATATCGACAATCGGCACCATAAGATCTTTACGGAAGTTACGTAAAAATCATACAAAGCAATCACAAATTTTGAAATTTAAGTTAGCAGGTTTACGATCATCCAGTTACACATCTCAAAACTCATACAACGCGTATCCAAAATGCAACCAATTAAAAGTGAAGCTATAAGAATCAGATTGAATTACCAATGCCGAGATCAGGATGAAGATACTTCATGAACTTTGATTGACTCATCTTTGCTAAATATATGCAACCTACATTTAGGAGGAGTTATTCCCATTTTCAAACCGTAAGTAAAAACAATGAATTGTTTAGTTAGCACCGGTAGAAAGCACCTCCACCTTATATGTTGGATAAAATGCAAGGTTTTATTGGTTGGGTCCACAAATGATCAAGCCTATAGTAAAGTATATGATAGAGTTGGAATGCTAGATAAATAACTTATTTAGAAAAAGAGAAGCAGTGTTTATATTGGCTATAATAAAGAATGGAGCCAAAAATGAAACGAAAAATTAAACTTACCTTAGTATTTAAAACAAGTGATGGAGACAAAGCCATCAAGAATCTTTCCTTTTTCTTCATAGGATAAATCTTTGTATTTACGTCTAGAAGCATGTACATGTCACGCTTCTCACTTCGTGCTACAATCAGAAACTACAAGAAGAAGTCATTGCCTTTGTAAAGTTGATGCCAATGAAGCATTTGATTAATTCAAGTATGAAAAGAATGTAAGCGGGAGGAAAGCACATATATCTGACAGAGAGGATTACAAGGCTATATAGATGTTATGTATATCACTAAATATAGCAAAGCATGTCAATATCCACAATCCGAAGGGATACTTTATTGCAAGTTTTATAACACACCTTTGTAAAATCTATATGTAATTGAGTTGCGAGATCTCTATAATGAAGCGCAATATACGCATCCTAAAGTAGCGAGATGTTTTCATTGTCAAATACTAGAATTTTCCTAGGTTCATTATATCTTTTATCGGTAAGTGCACTTTCTTGACTTTTGCTCAATATCTGCTCTCGAATTGCATACATATAATTCATCGACAAATAAGCTTTGAGTGTCGACATTTCATTTATCCATCTGCAACCCAATGTGAGATCAAATAGATAACAAACTAATCCTTGTCTAAATTGCTTCATTCAAGTATGAAATCACATTATCAAATGATCAAAACAACTTTGCATATCCAAAACACACAAAAACTTGAATGCAATTTAAACCTTTTTGTTTCCATTTCAAAAATAAAAGAGAAAAGAATTTGCACATACCCTTGTCATACTTTCTACCATCCGGGTCCATATCCTCAATCTTAAAAATATCATCAAAATAAAGCTCACTCATCCTTGAGACTTCAAAGTCAATTAGGTGAACTTGATCAAACTCCAAATCGGGATATGATCTCACTTTGAATACATAGAAAATAAACATTAAATTTGGAGTTGAGAGAGCATCATACTATACTATTGAAATTTGAAACTAAATTGTGTGTAGTAATAGGGTTAAAATTAAACTCTCACTCATGAGTAAAGTAAATTGCGAGTCATACATAAAGTAAATTGCGAGTCATACATAAAGTAAATTGCCATAGCCAAGTTTGTGAACCATGCATATCTGCAAAATTATTGCAAAAAGTAAAAAGAATTGTAAGTAGCGAATCTTTGTATTTAAGTACATTCAAAGGACATGGACTAAAAAGCTTAATAGCGGATATTTAAGTACATGGTATGGTAAAAGCTGTCCCAATGTCCCATTGATAGACAATTTTATAACGATCCAATGAAACATACACCACCCTCCACATAATGCGATGAATGAAACTTTAAACCCACATAGCTTATTTGCACATACCTCTCATCATCAACATCATCTTTGCATAGCCGGATACAAAGTAGAATTCGATCCAAATATGAGAACATACTACAGTTGCGGTCACCAAATCAAAAGACAAATTGACACAGGAACAAGGAACTATCTTATTCAAATAGGAACAGATCAGCTAGAAATAAAAAACTTGACATATATAACATGAAAAAGCATGAAGAACATCACTCGTTTCTATTGGTGAGAGACTTGAGTTACAACAGACTCATTTCAATAGTGGTAAGAGTGAATCATCACTGTGAACAAATACATCTCATATCAAAATTAACAAAGAAAAGAAATTCAATTATCTTTGATGCTCACAATCAAGTAATCACGGTGTTGTCAAATATCGGCCATGGCGGCGCCATGGCGGATTGCGGTGGCGGATTTCTTGACAACCGCCATAGCCAATTTGTGAAGGATGGCGGTTTATGGCGGCTTTATGGCGGTTATGGCGGCCTAAAATGGCGGATTTTTGGCTCTCCGCCATAAACCGCCATCCGCCATTGACAACACTGAGTAATCATACAAGATTTGCTGTGGCTTGCTTGTCAAAAACAGTGAAGAGTAAAAAGCTCAATAGTACCTCCACTATTAAGGCGTCAAGTAACAAAATTGAAAAGAGAAAATATGAGGAAGACATACATACTATTTCTCATACCCAAACATAAAGTTAAGATACTAAAAAGTAGGTTGAGCTCAATAATACCTCCACTATTAAGGCATCAAGTAATAAAATTGAAGAAAGAAAATATGCCAGAAGACATACATACTATTTCTCATAACTAAACATAAAGTTAAGATACTAAAAAGTAGAGGTTGAAGTTTCTTGCTTTGCTTAAGAGCATATATAAAGCTGAGAAAACACACAGAAGCGGACATGCATGCACAAGCTTCCAATATATGTACTATTTGGAATATATAAAGTACTTACTTTTCTTTTGCTTATTCCCCATTTACATCCAACAACTCGTTAAGTTTCCCTTGAAGCTGATTAAGGACAAGGTTTATCCATTACAACTCATCTCAATAACTATGTTACAAAAATAAACAATATTAAAGATGACAAACACTGCTTCAAACTAGCCCAATGGAAGAACCTTCTACTACTTTTTTGTTTGATAGATGACACGGGCAATTGAATGGCTGTCACCTCAGATGTAACATCATTTGCAGACTTAGTACGAACCTTCCTCTTATGGTTTGTAATGATTCAACTGAATGTTAATTCAAACTAGATTATCACATTGTCAATAGAACCAACATATACAACATTTTATATTATAATTTATAAGCAATGAACAAGTCTTACAATCTTTCAACTGAAATTGTGGTCAAGAATTCAACAAGGCAAAAATAGATTTAAGTGCTTAACTCAAACACCAAGAAAAGAGAACAAAATAAATCCAAGTAAAAGTCAGAACAAGGCAAAAATACAACCCAGAGGACATATTCCAAGATAGAACAACTAAGAAAAGCATAAAGGGAGGGTGCGTTGATTGGTAAACCGATGGCGGCAAAATCAAAAGCATCGGCAAAATCAAAATCAAAAGCATAAAGGGAGGAAGCGGCAAATTCATAAAACATACATACACGATGAGAGGAGGCGCGTTTTAGGGTTCAATTCGTTCTTTGGGAGAGTGAAACGTTCTTTGGGAGGCGCGTTCTGACAACATTGAGCTTAGGGTTAGGGTTAAAGCGTAGAATTAGGAAGAGAAGGTTAGGGTTTTTGGTGAATCAAAAATTAGGGTTTTAATTAGAATAAAGCGAGAATAGAATAGAATAGAAGAACAATACTTACGATAGATGATGAGTTGGTTCGCATGGGGTTTGGGTCGGGTAGCAAAGGGAGTGGAAGTGAGGAGGAGGAGGAGAAGGAGCGGTGGTGGTGGCGGCGAGAGGAGGATTCTTTGGAGGCGGCGGCGTGAGGGAGGCGGCGGCGTGAGGAGAGGCGACGGCGTGAGGAAGTTGAGAGAGAGGAGAGGGAGCGAGGCGGCGTGAAGGAAGAAAGAAATAGAAAGAAGGAAGGCGATATTATCAAACACGCGCGTATTTGGGGTTTAAGCGAAGGAATTTGCGGCGGGCTTGCCACGGTTAGTCGTCGCAAATTTGCGACCGTGTTCTAAGTCCGTGGCAAAGCTGCGGTGGAAACTTCGCGCCTCTTGCTTTTTATACATTTGCGTCGCAAGTCGTGGCAAACGATCGCGAATTAATATCCGTCGCAAGTCCGTGGCAAACTACCGACGGAATAAAGTCTGTGGCAAATGTTGGTGGCTAAATCAGACTTTTCTTGTAGTGTCTTTACATAAGTAATAAACAATAAGACAAGCATCACATTTAGAGAAGGCAACCAACTACACCAAGTTACAATCATTTCACGCACACCATTAATTTATAATCATCAAAAGAATCACCGGATGCATGTTTAGTGTATGAGATGCAATCCAAAACTCCACGGGCATATGCATGTGGATCCAACACCTAAGTAGCCTTGAGGGCATTCACCAAAATATATATAATGAGGCCGAAACCTACTCACCAAAAATGCATATGATTATGTGACACTATGACAATGCACCACATACACCAAAATCACCAAAATATGCAATAGCATGCTCACCAATAGTTATATTGACTCACCAACACCAAGGAAGGTCATAGACCCTACGCACCAATAATTATTCACACCATTTAGTATACATCACCATTAAAACATCACACAAGGACCACAACAGCACCAAAGGACTAAAACAGCACCATTAGGACTAAACAGTGACATAAGGACCAAAAAAGCGACGCAAAGGACTAAAAGCAAAGCACCAACAGGACTAAAGCGTGATATAAGGATCAAAAGCGGCGCAAAGGACTAAAACAGCACCAACAGGACTAAAGAGTGATATAAGGACCAAAACAGCACCAAAGGACTAAAACAGCACCAACAGGACTAAACAGTGACATAAGGACCAAAACAGCACCAAAGGACTAAAACAACACCAACAGGACTAAACAGTGACCTAAGGACCAAAACAGCACCCAAACTAGGCAACATTGTCTTAGGCACGTATTAAGACAAAACTAAGACATCACCTTAGACACAGCACACGGGGCAGCCAAAACTGGCGTCTGCACTAGACACAGGCGCATCAGACACGACACACCACACAGGCGGCCAAAGCGGCGCCGCTTCACTACTGTTCTGGCGCGCGCTGCTAACTGCGCCATGGCTGGTCGCAAAAGCGGCGCCCTTGCATCGGTTCTGACACACCACACACATGGCAGCCAAAACTGGCGCCCTACACTTAGACACCAGCAGCACACAGCACACAGGGCAGCCAAATTGGCGCCCTGCACTTAAACACCAGCAACACACGCGCACTTGGGGCAGCCACAGTTGGCGCCCCTGCACGCAAGACACACGCACGCTTGGGGCAGCCACAGTTTGGCGCCCCTGCATGCAACTACAGCAGAAACGTGCGCTCGGGGCAGCCACAGATTGGCGCCCCTGCACACAACACCAGCACCCACACGCACACCCGATTGCAACACCCGACACAACACCTTCAAAACATCATCCATTCAGGCAATTTGACAAACACCTAACAACTATCATATTCTTCCTATATTTAATTCCATTAAATCAATCCAACAAACACCTTAACACCAATTAGAATAGGACCAACAATTCAAATTCAACAAAAAATAACATTTTCATTCAACAACCACACCACATAAATCAACAACATCACAATTCAATTAAGACTTACTCCTAAAACCTAACTCCTATGGTTGCTAATCAAATTGGTTATTAAAAATGAAAGAGAGCCCCCAACACGATTGATTGAGTTTATTCCAATAGGGTTAGCGAAGATCAATGACGAACTCTCGAGCATGCTATATTTATAGCGACGTGACCATTGACTCGAACACCTATTCGAAGGATATGAAGCCGTGACCACCATTAGGAAAAACACGAATCAAACTATCCCAAGGACCACATCTAAACAGAATATGTGGGATTTCATCATTCATGGAATTATGGACAAATATGAGTATGATCGTTGTTGAGTAATGAACGAATCAAAAGTTCATGTGAGAGAAGCTGAATCAAGTATGCCATGGAAGCAAGGGTGAAGCAAGGGAGTTCGAAACTGTGAAATTTGATAGAATAAACGAATGGTGGGTCGATTCTGGTGAGAAGAACTTGAGTTTATGCTTGGTTCACGCAAGGAACGCTTAAGGTGGTCGAAGATGGCGAAATACCACTCGCCAGGGGTGCTGGTTAATGGCTCCTCCTCGCAAAACCGTACACCGATTGCAGAAATTAATGTCATATTCATCACCAGCGGCCATTTTCGAGTCAGGGTGTGGATTTTTGGTGTTGGTCGTAGCTTGAGGGGTGAGAACGCGAGTGAGAGAGACGATGGGGTTAGGGTTTTTGTCCCTACTGCGTTTTTTTCAAGGAAGAAGGAGATGAAGCAGGTTTTGGGTCGGGTCTGGGTGGTGAGGTGTGCATCATTTGAAATTTGAAAGGACAGATTTAGTGAATGAGGGTGCGGAAATGAAAAACAAGGGGTTGTATTAGAGTAAAACAACCCAAAAACCCATTTTAAATACTTTTAAGGCCCAATATCACTATAACTATTTCTATTTTAACACCTCACATACCAAAATATTTTTCTAAAGAAATAATATCTCAAACACTAATATTTTATAAAAATAAAATAAGTATATAATAATAATCATATATTACCAAGAGCATATAAAAATACATTTTAAAGTGATTTCAACTAATTGTCATACCAAACACACAATAAATTAAAATGGTTTAATCATAATACTTCAAAATAGTTCATAAGGCAAGCACATACTAAAGAGTTACAACCCACGAAAATCAGGGTGTTACAATCCAACCCCCCTTAAAAGAAATTTCGACCTCGAAATTTGCATAACCACAAGGACGGAATATACGATAACTAGTTCAAGAGTTCTAAAATAATTAGAACCTTTCAGAGTCACAAAGGAAGAAAAGAAACTCAACCATATTCCATGGAAGGAAAGAGAGTTATCAACAAAAACAAAAACTCGTACAATGGCAATTTTATAGCTAGGAAGGTTCGCAAGATCGCAAATTGATCGTACCTTGACCAATGAAGTGTTGTTGTTGTTGTCCTGCTGACTGGGCCGGTCGTTGAATGAATGAGAGGACCGGTCCTGGCTTCACGCTGAGCACCTCGGGTGGTACCTGCAAAGACACTCCGACGATCTAGTGAGAGGTCGCTCGGGCAGATAGCACAAGGTATGAGAACGAACGAAGCCATATGCGAATGGCGTATATATAGTGCTTAGTTACCGACCGCATTGCGAAGATTTCGGCCGGCTAGCGCAAAGTGCGCTCCAAGCAACCGAGCTTGGGCGATTATCTTGATATGGGCGGCGGCCCAAATGTTCTTTGGAACCTCTCGGTTTCTTTGATACACCCGAACGGTTGCCCCCGAGCCTAGGTCGCTTGAAGGCGGGTGAGGCTTAGATCGTTGCCCACGTGTGCGTGTTGTAGCGGCCGGGTTGCATTGCGCAATCGGTCTCCATCTCTTGAAGTGCGTGGTTGCTCGGCCGCTAAGTCGGGAGGTGGTTCTTTGCCCTTTGCCTAGGTGTGGGCGGTGCCCGCTGAGGTGTGGTCATTGCGCCATCGAGTGCATGTGGTCATTTGCCACGGTAGAGCATGTGGGACATTTGCCATTCATCTTTGAAAGCGATCAATTGGTCGGGACTCGACTGACCTCCTTAACTTATGAAGTCTACTTGGATCTTGCTCGTTTTAGGAGGTGCGATCATTCTCGGGTCGCTCAAATTTGTTCAAGTGTTGTGATGCATTGCCTATTTTGTTTGTAGCTTATTTCGATCGTGATCTCGTGCGAGTATATCGTAGCGGACTTGTTCGGCGTGTTTTGCGATTTTTGGCAGCGGGCTTACTAGGTTCGATCTAGGCGGCCCTCATTGCAATAGTTGTAGCCGGTCTCTTCTGGCCGTGTTCGGCAGTCAATGCTCGTTATTGGGTCATTGCTTGACTTCGGTCATTCGATGACACTGATGGTTGTGCCAACTCGGTAGCACTTGACGTAGGTCAACGCGGTGACATTCGATTGGGCCAACTCGATGGCGCTTGATTGGAGCCAACTTCGGTGGCGCTTCGTTGTAGACCGCTCGGGGCCTCACGCTTGTTTATGGGTCGCCGACCCTTGGCCCATTTCGATGGCGCTCGATTGGGCCATTTCGATGGCACTCGATTGTAGACCGCTCGGGGCCTACGCTTGTTTGTGGGTCCTTCTGACCCTTGGGCCATTTCGATGGCGCTCAATTGTAGACCGCTCGGGGCCTACGCTTGTTTGTGGGTCCTTCTGACCCTTGGGCCATTTCGATGGCGCTCGATTGGGCCATTTCGATGGCACTCGATTGTAAACCGCTCGGGGCCTACGCTTGTTTGTGGATCCTTCTGACCCTTGGGCCATTTCGATGGCGCTCGGCAGAACCTATGGCCGCTCTGCTGCTACTCGCACGGCGAGCTACCAATCATACATTCTTGCATGCGAAATAAATTACAAAGTACTACTTTTAAAGGCCGGGCCTCCGTAAAAAACCCTGGTGGGGAAAAAGAGCGCCCGCCTGACATTTATTCATAAATCGTTAGTCTGTCCTGTTATCACGAGGACTGTCTTGTTCTTCAAGCGACCTATCTGCGCTTCTTCTCGGCGCGCGACGGCGCCTTTCTAGCGAATAGTGCTTCTTCATAGGCCATATGATCGTTGGCCCTTCGTAGGAACATGGTCGATCCATATAACGATTTAGGCGAACTCTTACGCAAAGGCGTGGTCGGTCGATCCCACGCTTGAGATACTTTAGCTTGTCTCTATCGGTCGGTCGCGCTTTTTGATCGGCCTCGGTGTTGAATCGCTCTATGTCTTGTCTCAATGATTCGTTGTCTCTTGGATAATCGTATCCAAGTGCTCTTCATGCCGCTCAGGCATCCGTTGGCCGTGTAGTTGGCCAAGAATGTTCGACCAGGCCGTCCCAAGATGAGATGGTGTTGGGCGGCGAGGGCTCTCCCACCACTCCGGTGCTCGTTCCTCGGCGATCGTGGAAAGAGTCTCGCACTTCATGGTCGTTCCTAGCTCCCTATAGGCTGCAGTAATTGTTGAAGTACCTTAAGTGTGCATGCGGATCCCCATGGCCGTTGAATTTATTCAAATTTGGGGCTTCCTCAGAGTCTCGGGGATCTGATAGCAGCGTATCTCTCTAACTAAAGGTCCATGGCCGGTCGGGATACCACTCGGCCCAAAAGGCTGCATGGGAAGGTATGCCCCATTACTCGGCATTTCGTAGAACACACCGCTCGCTGGCGGACCATACGACAGTGGCATTTGAGAAGATTGTCCCCTGGGTCGCCCGATGTAACACCCCCTTCTATATAATACTAATTCAATTAATAAAATCAGAGTTTTTCAAAACGTTTTTCACGCACCTCAAATAAATATACTACATCTAAGAAAAAAAAAACCTCATCAAGGTATAATTAAAAATCCAAACGCATCTAGTGCGTGAAATGCATCTCATAGTCACATGGGATAAAACCCTAAAACCTGTTTAATGTTTACAATAATCCAAAAAAACGTTCACAGCAGCGGAAAATAAAATTGAGTTCAACACACTCAATACATAACTTAAATCAGTTTAGTCCATAACATAAGATAATAATACTAAGACCCCAATCCCGGGTGTTACTAGATCAGAGCCGACTCAAAATCCCAAAAAGCCTAGAGATCTTCACTCAGAATCACCTACATGTCGCCACGAGAGCAGGCAACATAAAAATGCTAGGGTGAGTCTCTTTACATAAATAATAACGAGTAAGATAAGCATTATATTCGGAAAACATCTAGTAACAACAATCCAGAGCAATTAAGCATTCACCATTCAATTGAAACACCAACAAGTCACAACAAATGATCAATTAAGCATCAATGAAAATTCAAGGAATGCATGATTGTATGCATGTGTGCAATATGCATGTGGATCCATAACCACCTCAAAAACCCCGTCGGGTAACCACCAACTGTTGGCCGAAGCCACCCACCAACTGTTTGGCCGAAGCCACCCACCGCGTAATGCATATGATTTATGTGACACTATGACAATGCATCACAACGCAATAATCACATTACATCAATTATTAACCACCACCTCATCAATTGTTAACCACCACTTGATCAATTATTAACCACCACTTGATCAATTATTAAGTTAATTCCCACTTAAAGGCCCAACCACTCCATAAGGACCTTTCCTACACTTAAGGACTATTTTGACCCACCAAAGATTAATTTAATACTCAAGGGATTATTTTGGTACATTATGATTAATTTAGTATTTAGGGACTTATGTTAACCTATTAGGATTAATTAGACTCTAAGGGATTATTTTGTCACGCCAAGGATTAATTTAATTCTTAGGGACTATTTAGTCACGCCAAGGATTAAATTAATTCTTAGGGACTAAACCATCTCTTAGACACATTTTGGACACCTAGGCGCCAAGGGGCAGCCACTTTGGCGCCCCACTAGCGCAACACACACACACACACACACACAACATACACTCACAGGCGCATAAGGGCCGCTCGGTTGGCGCCCTGCACCACGCCATCCACAGGCGCACACACACACGCAGGGCTGCCCATTTTGGCGCCCTGTTCCGTGCCCTTCCAGCACACACACACGCCACACACTAGCCACGGGCGCCATATCCCTAAGGAATTGGCGCCCCTCCTGCCAACTCCAGCCCCAACCGAGACACACACTCACAAAACAGTGAACTGGGCGCCACTTTGCCTAGCAAATGGCGCCCCTGCCCTGCATAACCACACAGCAACACAAATTCACCCCATCAGGCGCCATATTCATGGGACATTGGCGCCCTGCACACTGCCAACCCAACAGACAGCATCCCTGGCGCCACTTTGCTTAGCAAATGGCGCCCCTTCCCCCTGCACTTACACGCACAACACAGAAACAATACCATAGGCGCCATTTGCCTAGGCATTTGGCGCCCCTCACCCAAACCCCTCCACTAAACCAACTTAAACCTAATTTTTATTCAACAACTTGATCCTCACATAAACAACACACATATAGGTATCAAATCAACTTCATCAATTTATCATGTTCACATACTTCACTTCATGGAAACATTTCCTCAAACACATAACATGCAAAATCCACAACACATAGTTTTCCAACAACAAGTAACATGGTAGCAACAATTCAAACACACATACAATAACAATCATAAAATGAACACAATCCACACAATCAATTCATGCTAGGCTATTTTCCTACACAACACATATTCTACAAGTTATCATAGACATAATGAGAATCCCCTAACCTTGGGTGAGCTAAGATTTCCAAGCAACCACCAACAAAATCACCAAAATGAGTACTCCTCCTTCCTATGTAAGCTGGCCGTGTGTTTCCCTCTCTTGGGTAACCATGGAGAAATCAAAATGGTAGAAATGAGCTTATGGAACTCTTAGAAATGGAACAAGGAAGAGAAATGATGAAGATTAAGGCCAAGAATTCACTTACCCACCAAGAATCAAAGGAAAAGTTTCCACCTTTCCTTCCTCCCCTCCACGCCGTCGCACCACCTCTCCCTCTCTACTCTTCTATTTTCTTCTTTCTTTCAAAATGAGGTAATGAGACCCTAATGGGAAAACCCCTAAGTTTTATGACTACTATTGAGCCTAAATAATGGCCCTTGGGCCTTATTCTCCACTCCTACAATTAATTCATCCCACCTCCTGAAATAAAATAAATCCAACTTAGTATCTTATTTAAAATGGGTTAGGCCCCTTTTTGATAAAATAAACTTTAACTACATAATTAATTTAATTAAATGTTGCAAGCCTTAAATAATTTTAATTAATTAAATAATCAAATTATTTTGGGCGTTACAACTCTCCCCCACTTAAAGAATTTCGTCCTCAAAATTACCTGATCGAACAACTCTGGATATCCTTCCCTCATCTTACTCTCCAACTCCCAAGTCATGCTCTCACCCACTGCTCCTAACCACACTACCTTCACCAAATTGATCTCCTTGCCTCTCAAAACTTTCACCTCACGGTCCTCAATCCTAACTGGCATAGTCTCCACTGTAAGGTTCTCCCTCACCTCTACATCATCCATCTGTACTACATGAGATGGGTCTGGCACATACTTCCGCAACTGAGACACATGGAATACATCATGCAGATTAGCAAGATTAGGTGGCAAGGCCACCCGATAAGCAACTTTCCCAACTCTCTTTACGAAATCGATATGGTCCAATAAAACGCGGAGTTAACTTCTTAGACTTCAATGCACGACCCACACCTGTCGTCGGAGTAACCCTCAAAAATACATGATCACCAGCTTGAAACTCTAGATCCTTCCTCCTCTTGTCATGATAACTTTTCTGTCTACTCTGTGAGGCCTTCATCTTCTCTCTAATCATCTTCACTTTCTCCGTGGTCTCACGCACCAACTCGGGGCCTAGCACCACACTTTCTCCGATTTTCGTACCAACATAATGGAGTCCTACATCTCCTCCCGCATACAATGCCTCAAAAGGCGCCATACCGATACTCGAATGAAAAGCATTATTGTAAGTGAATTCAATCGTGGCAAATGAGAATCCCATGAACCTCCTCTTTCAAGAACACATGCTCTCAACAAATCCTCAAGTGATTGAATTGTCCTCTGCTGTGCGCCATCCTGCATGCTGGGATGATATCTGTGAACTCAATCTCGGTTTGGAACCCAAAGCCTCTTTGCAAACTCCTCCAAAACTCGAAGTGAACCTAGGATCCCTATCGGACACAATACTCGGAGGCACACCATGCAGCTTCACAATCGTCTTGACATAGATATCTGCCAACCTCGGAACTGGATAAGTAATATGAATCGGTAAAAAGTGTGCAGATTTAGTCAATCTGTCAACAACCACCCATATGGTATCAAACCCCCTCGCTGTAGACGGCAAACCAGTCACAAAATCCATGGAGATACTATCCCACTTCCATTCAGGAACATCCAATGGTTGCATCAACCCCGCTGGCTTCTGATGTTCTACCTTCGATTTCTGACACGTCAAGCAAGCATACACAAACTGAGCCACATCTCGCTTCATACCGTGCCACGTAGCAGTCGCTTCAAATCTTGATACATTTTGGTGGCCCCCGGGTGGATACTCAACTTACTCCGATGACCCTCTTCTAGAATTGCCTTCTTAATCTCATCATCATTAGGGATACAAATCCTCCCACAATGCACTTAACACATCCCCGCTCATCTATCACATAATCTTCACTCGAGAGTGGTCAATTCCAACCGCAATTTCAACTAGTTTAATGTCCTTCTTTTTGAGCTTCCCGAACAACATTCAAAAATTCATTGTGAATCTTCAACACACCCAATCTCACACTTTTAGGTGTCACCTCATGACTAAACTCAAATCTCGAAAACTGCTCAATTAGTTCAAGTTCTTTCACCATCATTGCAGATACATGTAAGGACTTTCTACTCAAAGCATCAGCTACCACATTAGCTTTCCCCGGATGGTAGTTCAAGCTAAAGTCATAGTCTTTCAACAATTCCAACCATCTCCTTTGTCTCATATTCAATTCTTTCTGGTCAAACAGATACTGCAATCCCTTATGATCACTGAATACCTCAAACTTAGAACCATACAAATAATGTCTCCAAATCTTCAAGGCAAAAACAATTGCCGCAAGCTCCAAATCGTGAGTGGGGTAATTCTTTTCATGAATCCTCAACTGTCTTGAGGCATAAGCCACTACTTTACCATTTTGCATCAAAACACCTCCTAGCCCCATTTTAGACGCATCGCAATATACTACAAAAGGCTCTCCAGATTTGGGTAATGTCAAAACAGGTGATGTTGTCAACCTTCTTTTCAATTCTTGGAAACTTTCTTCACACTTGGAATCCCACACAAACGCCTTTCCTTTACAAGTTAATTGAGTTAGCGGGAGTGCCAACTTTGAAAACCCCTCAATAAACCTTCTATAATACCCCGCCAATCCAAGGAAACTTCTAATCTCCGTGAATCGACTTAGGAGCCTCCCATCGCATCACGCATCAACTTTAGATGGATCTACTGCAATCCCATCACCAGAAATAATATGACCTAGAAAGCTCACTTCCTTCAACCAAAAGTCACACTTTGTGATTTAGCATACAACTTCTTCTCTTTCAACACTTCTAGCACTAACTTCAAATGCTCGCATGTTCCTCTTCGGACTTGGAGTATACCAAAATGTCATCTATGAAAACCACCACAAACCGATCCAAGTAGTTATGGAAAATACGGTTCATGTACTCCATAAACACCCCTGGTGCATTAGTGACACCAAACGGCATTACGTATGAGAATACTCATAATGCCCATATCTTGTCCCGAATCTTTGTCTTCGAATATCCTCATCTTTCACTTTAACTGATGATAGCCCGATCTCAAATCAATTTTGCTAAACACCTTAGCACCTACTAGTTGGTCCATCGATCGTCAATTTCTAAGTGGATACTTGTTTTTGATTGTCACTTTGTTCAGCTGTCTATAATCAATGCAAAGCCGCATACTTCCATCTTTCTTTTTTACCAAAAGTACTGGCGCTCCCCAAGGCGACACACTAGGCCTTATGAACTTCTTCTCAAGTAAGTCCTCTAACTGACTCTTCAACTTAGATAATTCGGATGCGCACATCCTATGGGAGCCATAGACACTGGTCAGTGCCGCACACTAGATCAATACCAAACTCTACTTCTCTTTCAAAGGCACATCCGGAATTTCGTCTGGGAAACACTTCAGAAATCCACGAACTATTGGCAACTCTTCAATCTTAGCTTGGCTCTCAACGGACAACGATGCCATCGGTGAAAAGCGACTTTAGCTTCCTCCTTCATAACTCTATGCAATTGACTGAATGCAACAATGCGCATTCTTCCCCTTAGTAGAAGGAAAGCTCACGGATCTACTAGCACAATTAATATGCACTTGGTTATCAACTAACCAAATCCATACCAAGAATGATGTCCAAACCTCCTAAAGGCAAGCAAATAAGATCAACAAGAAACTCTCTCGCCAAAACCGACAGAGGACATCTAGCACACATTAGGGAGGTAGTTATGAACCTTTGGTCAGTATCAATAACCATGTCCCTTCTCATTGTAGACAAAACAAGACCCAATTTCTCAAAGACATAATGCAAGAATGAAAGAATGAGTAGCACCGGTATCTATTATAGCAATCAAAGGAGTACCGTTAATAAAACAAGTACCTCTAATCTCGTTAGCATCTTCAGAACCCGCCAAAGCAAACACCTTCCCTCTAGCCGCCTCCCGCTTGGGTTTAGGACATTTATTGCTCATATGTCCCGCTTCACACGCAGCTTGAAACAAACAATTTCCTTCTCTTTACACAAGAGACTTGTGGCCCCTCCGCCCACACTTGTAGCAACGGATCTCTGTGCACTCACTACTCTTATGGCCAGGTTTCTTGCAAGCAAAACACACAATACCTGCTGATTCATCTCCCCCACTTGAACCTTTACCCGCACTTGCCTTCCACTTACCTTTACCTCCACTAACATCATATGGTTTTCCTCGAAACTGGGTATTCTTCTTCTCCCTCACAATTTTGTAAGCAGCAGCACTGTCTTCCTCATAAATTCTACACTTGTCCACTAGCTTGGCAAAATCTCGAATCTCCTGGTATCCAATGGCTTTCCTAATCTCTGGCTGCAGACCGTTCTCAAACTTTACACACTTGGAAAATTCTGAATCAGCTTGGTTGTCATAATACGGGCAAAACTTGACCAAGTCCTCAAACTTGGCTGCATATTCAGCTACAGACTTGTTTCCCTGTTTCAGTTCCAAAAACTCCACTTCCTTTTTAGCCCGCACGTCCTCCGGATAATACTTCCTTGTGAACTCTTCTTTGAATACCCCCCAAGTGATTTCTTCACCCGCAGGCTTCTAGTCTCTGTTTCTTCCTCATCCACCAATCACCCGCTTCTTCTTTCAAAGATACGAGTCCCAAATCTCACCTTCATACCGAGTACACGCCATAACACTAAGATTCGCTCTATCTCCTCACCAGTCGTTGCTCCATCTCGATCATATCTACCTTTGAAGGTAGGTGGGTTCTCACGTTGAAATGTAGCCAACTTGCGATCCTCAAAGATCTTCCCTACCACCTCTCTCGCTCCCCATAGCCGTGCTATGGCTTGCAGAGCCTCGCCAGAGCAAAGATCAATCCTTCGGGCCATTTTCAACCTAACACGGCAAAGATTAACATTCGTTAAGAAACAATTAACACTACCTAGTTGTCATAGATACTATGACATGACAAACTTGGTCGGATTGCATCGAACCGCTCGATACCACTAATGTAACACCCCTTCTATATAATACTAATTCAATTAATAAAATCAGAGTTTTTCAAAACGCGTTTTCCACGCACCTCAAATAAATATACTACATCTAAGAAAAAAACCTCATCAAGGTATAATTAAAAATCCAAACGCATCTAGTGCGTGAAATGCATCTCATAGTCACATGGGATAAAACCCTAAACCTCATTTTAATGTTTACAATAATCCAAAAAACGCTCACAAAGAATGAAAATAAAATTGAGTTCAACACACTCAATACATAACTTAAATCAGCTTTAGTCCATAACATAAGATAATAATACTAAGACCCCAATCCGGGTGTTACTAGATCGAGCCAACTCAAAATCCCAAAAAGCCTAGAGATCTTCACTGAATCACCGCATGTCGCCACAAGAGCAGCAACATAAAAATGCTAGGGTGAGTCTCTTTACATAAATAATAACGAGTAAGATAAGCATTATATTCGGAAAACATCTAGTAACAACAATCCAGAGCAATTAAGCATTCACCATTCAATTGAAACACCAACAAGTCACAACAAAGGATCAATTAAGCATCAATGAAAATTCAAGGAATGCATGATTGTATGCATGTGTGCAATATGCATGTGGATCCATAACCACCTCAAAACCCCGCTGGTAACCACCAACCGCTGGCCGGGCCACCCACCAACCGCTTGGCGAAGCCACCCACCGCGTAATGCATATGATTTATGTGACACTATGACAATGCATCACAACGCAATAAGCACATTACATCAATTATTAACCACCACCTCATCAATTGTTAACCACCACTGATCAATTATTAACCACCACCTCATCAATTGTTAACCACCACTTGATCAATTATTAACCACCACTTGATCAATTATTAAGTTAATTCCCACTTAAAGGCCCAACCACTCCATAAGGACCTTTCCTACACTTAAGGACTATTTTGACCCACCAAAGATTAATTTAATACTCAAGGGATTATTTTGGTACATTATGATTAATTTAGTATTTAGGGACTTATGTTAACCTATTAGGATTAATTAGACTCTAAGGGATTATTTTGTCACGCCAAGGATTAATTTAATTTTAGGGACTATTTAGTCACGCCAAGGATTAAATTAATTCTTGTGGACTAAACCATCTCTTAGACACATTTTGGACACCTAGGCGCCAAGGGGCAGCCACTTTGGCGCCCCACTAGCGCAACACACACACACACACACACGCAACATACACTCACAGGCGCATAAGGGCCGCTCGGTTGGCGCCCGCACCACGCCATCCACAAAGCACACACACGCGCAGTCGTCGCCATTTTGGCGCCTGCCTGCGTGCCCTTCCAAAGACACACACACGCCACACACCAGCCACGGGCGCCATATCCCTAAGGAATTGGCGCCTTCCCGCCAACTCGGCCCAACCGACACACACACTCACAAACAAGAATCGGGCGCCACTTTGCCTAGCAAATGGCGCCCGCCCGCATAACCACACAAAGAACACAAATTCACCCCATCAGCGCCATATTCATGGGACATTGGCGCCCGCACACCGCCAACCCAACAGACAAGATCCTCGGCGCCACTTTGCTTAGCAAATGGCGCCCTTCCCCGCACTTACACGCACAACACGTAAACAAAGCACCATAGGCGCCATTTGCCTAGGCATTTGGCGCCCCTCACCCAAACCCCTCTACTAAACCAACTTAAACCTAATTTTTATTCAACAACTTGATCCTCACATAAACAACACACATATAGGTATCAAATCAACTTCATCAATTTATCATGTTCACATACTTCACTTCATGGAAACATTTCCTCAAACACATAACATGCAAAATCCACAACACATAATTTTCCAACAACAAGTAACATGGTAGCAACAATTCAAACACACATACAATAACAATCATAAAATGAACACAATCCACACAATCAATTCATGCTAGGCTATTTTCCTACACAACACATATTCTACAAGTTATCATAGACATAATGAGAATCCCCTAACCTTGGGTGAGCTAAGATTTCCAAGCAACCACCAACAAAATCACCAAAATGAGAACTCCTCCTTCCTACGTAAGCTGGCCGTGTGTTTCCCTCTCTTGGGTAACCATGGAGAAATCAAAATGGTAGAAATGAGCTTATGGAACTCTTAGAAATGGAACAAGGAAGAGAAATGATGAAGATTAAGGCCAAGAATTCACTTACCCACCAAGAATCAAAGGAAAAGTTTCCACCTTTCCTTCCTCCCCTCCACGCCGTCGCACCACCTCTCCCTCTCTACTCTTCTATTTTCTTCTTTCTTTCAAAAAGAGGTAATGAGACCCTAATGGGAAAACCCCTAAGTTTTATGACTACTATTGGGCCTAAATAATGGCCCTTGGGCCTTATTCTCCACTCCTACAATTAATTCATCCCACCTCCTGAAATAAAATAAATCCAACTTAGTATCTTATTTAAAATGGGTTAGGCCCCTTTTTGATAAAATAAACTTTAACTACATAATTAATTTAATTAAATGTTGCAAGCCTTAAATAATTTTAATTAATTAAATAATCAAATTATCTTGGGCGTTACACCCGAAATGGTGTCTCCTCGGTCGATGGGGGACATCCCTGATTTCTCCATCACGATAGTCATCAAACTCTTCGTACGAGTCCCACGATCGACTTCTCGACCTTCGAGAACCGGAGGACTCCCAGAGAGAATACCTGGTAGGCGAGCGACCTGAGTCAGGACGATAGCTGGGATCTTCACCTCCATAATCAGAGGGGGAACGGCGTCTGCGCACGTTCCTGCTAGGGGGCGACCTACGTGCCCTTGTTCGTCGAGCCGGAGACCGGTGGGTGGTGCTCTCTCGGCGAGAAAGGCTCCTCCTAGGAGGGGAGCGATGTGCACGCGTAGGTCGGCGTCGAGCGAATGTTCTCCGCTCTTCCGCGTTTGGCGCGCCCGGAATCGACCCTCTTTCGTAGCGAGAGATCATTCATCTCTATCTCGCGATAACCTGTTTCTTGTTATGCAGATCTCGTGAGAACGGCCCGAGTGACATGCTCGCAATGGTTCCCCGAATGCCCGCTTCAATCGGCTCGGGCGGTAGATCATTAGGGCGGTTGAATTCGTTGAAGGACCGGTCCACGCATCACAGTGCCTACAGAGGCTCCGCCGTGGATGTCCTCGAGATTCGTGGATCGTAAATGACCACGCCCCCCGGTCCGCTGGCCGAGGATGTTGCCCGAGGGGTTGAGTCTCGGATGAGGCCTCGCCGGGGCCGGCCGCGTGGAGCCATGAATGAGGTAGGATAGCGCTCGGGCCTCCCACTGTGGTCGCCAATTGATCGTACCTTGACCAATGAAGTGTTGTTGTTGTTGTCCTGCTGACTAGGCCGGTCGTTGAATGAATGAGAGGACCGGTTCTTGGCTTCACGCTGAGCACCTCGGGTGGTACCTGCAAAGACACTCCGACGATCTAGTGAGAGGTCGCTCGGGCAGATAGCACAAGGTATGAGAACGTACCTGAAGCCATATGCGAATGGCGTATATATAGTGCTGGTTACCGACCGCATTGCGAAGATTTCGGCCGGCTAGCGCAAAGTGCGCTCCAAGCAACCGAGCTTGGGCCGATTATGCTGATATGGGCCGACGGCCCAAATGTTACTGGAACCTCTCGGTTTTGCTGATACACCCCGGAACACAAATCAAGAAAAATCAAAATCATGGAGCGAAAGAAAATAAATTTAATAAAGATATTTTTATTTTTTTTGAGTTAAAAGTAAATGAAGATAATAATAACATATAAATATCTTTGAAAGTTAAATTGTTACAACTAGTTGTTAGTATTGTGAACATAAGAGAAAACACTAGTTGCAATATTTAAATAAGGAAAATATAATTTGCAAACAACATAACATGTTATTGACGTTAGTAAAGGAGTAGCTCATTAAAATAATTATCAAAATAACTTCACAAATCACTCGGTCTAAAGCATCGATACACAAAATAAAACATGCTAAAAACAATTGATTTTATACAAGACTTAATGTTAATTTAACTAAATACCCATGTGAACATCTAACAATAAAAACTACTTTGACTGAAGTGCGCAAGAAGTCACAGTACATATTGTTATTCTTAGATTTCAAAACACGTAACACCAATAATAAAAGGGATACACAAAATCAGAACATAAAACTCATATTGTCACCAATCACTTATCATCGTCACCTAACATGGAAGTTCTGAAGCAATTTACAAGTTCACAATGGTGCAAGTCGAGGACAAACTAAACACATAAGAAAACTAGTGATGGTAAATAATATAGAAATATAGCTACCATTTAAACCTCAATATATATCTTACTCATAAAATAAAATAAATCAGAAATTGTAACATATAGATGAGGAAATTATATTATACTTAATCGATCGATCGTACCTTGACCAATGAAGTGTTGTAGTTGTTGCTTCGTCAAATGGGCCGGTCGTTGAATGAGTAAAAGGACCGGTCCCGGCTTCACGCGTTGAGCACCTCGGGTGGTACCGCAAAGACACTCCGACGATCTAGTGAGAGGTCGCAGGCAGATAGCACAAGGTTAGAGAACGCACGATGCCATAGGCTTATGGCGTATATATATCGCAGAGGGCCGACCGTTAGCGAGATTTCGCCGGCGAGAATTGCGCCCAAGCAGCCGCGTGTTTGGGCCGATCGAGTCGGGCCGGGCCGCAGCCCCCGCTTCTTGATGGCGATTCGTGATTTGGCCGATACACCAGAACGATTGCCCCCGCTTCAGGTCGCAAAGAGCGGCCGAGGCTTGAATCGATGCCCCCAGAGTGGTTATTTTGATGAAACAGACGCGGCCGTTTGCTTTTTTGATAGGACGGTGTCGCACCGCCGCCAACCATCGGCCGGCTTTGGCGCGGGCGCGACGGTTGGTCTTCACCGACATTCCGCATATGACGTTTGGTGTTTCCGAGGTTGTCTGGAGACAACCATTGGCGCGAAGACGAAACGTTGCGACGCTTCGCCTCCCGGTCCCCTTCGCGCCATGGGTCCGTGCTATAAATAGCCCTTCAGTTGAGTTCATTTCTCACGCTTTCAAGAATTGCTCTGCCAACGACCGACTCATCTATCACCGACTTGCACCGTAGGCGATTCTCGTCTACTACTCGACCGATCCACAACATCCTGCTCAAGGTATGGGTCGATCTATACTTTTACTTTTTAAACTTGAGCTTTTTCTTGAAAGTACTTTGTGCTTTGTCCACGCCTCGTGATAGGGGGTGTCAGGTCGGGGGATGGCCAAACCGACCCTTTCACGAGTATTCTGCTCGATCGACCTGACTTGAGCCCCTTATCACAGGTGTTTTTGCATGCCACGATTTAAACCGACCGCCCGTATTCTGGAAAACCACCGCAATCCTTTGCTACACACATGTCGCAGGCCGGCGAGCCCAACCCCATGAAGCGAGTCTAAGTCGCCTTCGGGCGACAAAGGTTCCGATTCTTCAGCGATTCGAGCAAAGACGCGAGCTCGAGTTCCCACTCTTCCGGTCGAGGATCGGCCAGCTCAAAGAGCTCTAGTTCGAGGTCCGTCCATTCTGAAGAGCGACCGGGCAACACTCCACCGCCGGAGGACATCGTTTCTCGAGCGGGTGGAGAGGAAGAAGACGTCGAAGTGGTGATCATTGATGATGATGAGGCGCAGAGCGCCGTTCCAGTTGCGGACGAAGGGATGGTGGAGGTCGAAGGTGGCCGAGCCGAAGAGGTCCATGAGGAGGAAGCGGTTCAGCCCGCAGCTAGTAGCTCTGGTCGGGAGGTAAACATCGGAGGGTCGAACGAAGGGTCGGCCGAAGTACAAGCGGACGTAGCCCGAGAGGTATCTGACATGTCTTGGGTATCGGAAACTCTTCGCTCTCATAGGAGCATCATTACTGTTGGCCACGATGCTTTGACCGACCTGCGGGGCCGCCTCGACGATTCACCGGGCTGGAGGGTGAGAGGTATGAAGGACGGCGAAGATATTGCCACTTATTCTCCCAACTTCAAGTTCACGATGTATCGGCTCGTGTTCGAGAAGATGAATATTACCCCTCCTTTTACTGAATTTCAACGTGACGTCCTGCGTCACATCGGGGTCGCCCCTTCTCAACTTCACCCTAACGCGTGGGCGTTTCTGAAGACCTTTGAAGTTCTTTTGACTAAGCTGGGTCGGCCGGTGTCGATCATGCTGTTCTTCACTCTCTTTGAGCTGAGCTGGCTCAGGGAGAAGGCAAACAAAGAGAAGAGGGAGCAAGTCTCCTTTAAGATGCGAAGACCCATCATCGGTTCTTCAAGGCTTACCAAGAATCCTTGGGAGCGGCCTGGAGAAGCCAGTACTTTTGGATCGTTCCCACTGAGGAGGCTGGTAAGGCCGTATCGGAGGTCCAACCGGACGGAATGCTCGGTCCCCCTTACTTCCCCATCATGTGGAACGAGGCTCACTTCTGCAGGCGGCCTGGGGATTACATTTACACTGTCAAGGACTTGGGCGAGGCCGACCTAGAATCCCTGGAAATGATCAAGTCGTTAGCGGGCATGATGCGCCCGGACCCTAAGGGCGACATACCATGCCGTCCCTTTGTCTTGCTCGAGGGCCAGGATCTGGAGGCCGAGATCGGTTTGCTTTTGAACTTTGCCTTTATATTTTTGCTGTCAATCTTTTCTTCTAACTCATAACTCGTTATTTTGCAGAAAGAATGGCCGGCAAAAACTGGGAGGTGCTCGAGTCGGTTCTGAAGCCTGCTTCTATCCCAGGGGCCAAGAAGTGGGAAGGACCTCGGCCTGGAGATGCTCCTGAATCGTCCTCAAAGGTGCCCCCCACCCCCAAGGGCCAAAAGAAGAAGCCAGCTGCTCGGTCGCCCCCTCGCACTGACGATCGCTCCGCCAAGCGGATAAGGCTCGACGACCGGAACATGGATTCCGCCAAGGCCGACCTCCCTATTCTCTCTTGAGAAGCTAGGACACAGTCGAGCTCGAGTGGTTCAGAAAAAGCCGATGGAGGTCTGCAGGCTTTCTCTGCTTGGGGATAGATAAAATCATGACCGAAGTCAGCCAAGTCAAGGTACTTTACTTTCTCACTGTTATTTCTTTTGTCTTAGATCGACCGACTAATAGCCGGCCGACCGTTTGCGAGGGCTCGTGGCCGCTAAGGAGGCTTTGACCGAGCCTGCGGTGAAGTACGACAAGCTTTCCAAGGCCAAGAAAGAAGCTCTTCACGGGGGCGAGAGGGGCCGCCAAGCTTGCCAAGAGGAATAAGGAGCTCGGTGGGCAAGTGACGAGTCCAAGAACGACGTTGAAGCCTTGGATAAGGATAAGGCCAGGTTGAGGCCGAGAATGCCGAAATGGCGGCGAAGATCCAAATGGTGGCCCAGTAGGTAGGGAGGCAATGGTCGAGCAATTCTACAATGCTCTCGGGCAAAGCGGGCATTGAATCGCACTTGAGCATCAACTTTGATGAGAAGATGGTAAACCCCGCCCATTACGTCGCGGAGAACAAGATCATGCTGCTCGAGCAAAAAGATGAACATGGAAATGTTGTTCGCCGCCACAATCCTCTTCAAGCTCTCAAGCCCGCTGCGAGCGGTGTTTGCCTTGTAATTGTTTGACTTGCCTTGGGCACAACAATTTTTCCCGCGTGCGATTTTCAATTAGTGGGCGCTTCTTCGATCAAGGCCCCGTGTTTGTAATGACAATTTCTTTCCATTTAATTTGTTTGTTTCTTGAATCGATTGCTTTTCGCATCTATTTTTCAAAGCTTACTTAACTTTAGACCTAGGTCGCTCGGCATTTCTTATCCGATAAAGCGGTGCCCACTCGGCGACACTTGATCGGGCCATTCCGATGGCATTCAATTGGGTCAACTTGGTGACCTTCTTTTTGGGCCAACCGGTGGCGCTCAATACGGGTTGCTTCGACGGCCTCACGTTTGTGGGTTATTACTTAACCCTTAGGCCATTTCGATGGCACTCGATTGGGCCATTTTGATGGCACGGTGGGGATCATTTCGATGATCTCTCGAGGTAGGTCGTTCGACGGCCTATTGCGATGGGTTATAACTTAACCCTTGGGCCATTTTCGATGGCGCTCGTTCGAGTCAACTCTTCGGTCGTTGTTTGTGCCGCTCTCGGCGGACACGCCATGCATCGCTTCGACGACCTGAGGTTCGCGGGTTATCTAACCCTTGGGCCATTTCGATGGCTCTTGAGGTAGGTCGTTTCGACAATCTGATCAAGTTGATAAATCTTCGATCGCTCCTTTGCCACGGGCAATCTTGAGCGACCGGTCATACATTCTTGCGAGAAAGTAAAGAACACATCATATTTCTAAAGTCGGGCCTCAAAAAACCCAGTGGGAAAAAGAGCGCCTGCCTGCTTTTCATTTATAGGTCGGTCGTTCATTACATTCAAATCGTTCATTACATTCAAACGTAATACTTTCTGTTCTAGAGTGGGCTCAAGGCCCAATGCAGTCCAACATGGCCCAATAACAACTGCTATAAAGGTGACACGAATCTCAAGGAGTTAGGTACGTCATTTATTACTATTCACTATTCACTATTGATTCTTCGACTAAGGCCGGAGTGTACTCGCAGGTACCACCCAGGTGCGACCCAGACTTTGACATCCAGGCATTCAGCGACCGAGCTACGAGACTACATCAACATCAAATCTAGAGATCAGGAACGATCATTGGCGACCACAGGGGAATCGAACACTTCCACCATGTAACAAAAGAGGCACGCCACGCGAGCCTCATCGAGCCGACCTTCCGGACGGAATGCAATCCTCAACAAACCCCGAGGGCGCCCCACTAACCATTCACGAAGTCGCAGGACAACCTCGCCAGAACCTCCGCATGTGGCGGCCGAGGCCAATCTTGGAGCAGATATGCGCACCGCTCAACAAAGAATCGCCGACCGAAATGGTCGATGCGGGAATAGATGCCTCCGTGCCCGAGCATGTGACTCAGCTTTTCCTACGATTCTCGCAGAAACAAAAATCGATTATCGCCGACCGGGAAGCACTTCTTTCTCACTACGAAAGGGATCCATCCTCTCGCTCGCGTGCGAATGGTGAGGACCCTCCGCACAAATGCGCCCTTCCAAGAAGCATGCAACTCCTCTGGACGGAATGACCGACCTTTCGGGCTGGCCCAAAGACACCGATCCCCAAAGGCGCAGTGGTCGACTAGAAGGTCTCCCACTCGCAGGGGCGTGCGCGAGCCGCGCTCCAGTCACACGGCCAAGATTATGAAGACTCAAGTTACAATCCGAATCGGACCGCTCCCCACTAGGTATTCCTCGGCCGAAGTCGTCCGGTTCACGCAAGTCGAGGAGCCGGTCGTGGGATTCGTATGGTGAGTTGGACAATTACAAAGGCAGGGACCCTTCCCACCGGTCGAAAAGAGATGTGCTCGAGCGAGAGAGAGGACAATCGTTCCAGCCCCCTCCCTTGTACGGCCACATGACGACGCGCGGCACGAGTACCCGGCCAATGAACTACATGCATTACAACCTTATGGAGCGGGAGAGTTGGCGGCCAGGGCATGGGCCGCTCTCAAGAGAAATCAGGCGTTACCGCATTCCCAGAGATCTGAGAAAGCCGCCCAACATGAATAAGTTCGACGGTCGCGGCGACCCGGATAAACACGTCCGTTATTTCAACAATTATTGCAGCTATAGAGAGCTAAGCCCGACGATGAAGTGCAGACTTTTTCCCCAGTCGCTCGATGGGAGAGCGCTCGAATGGTGGGAATCGTTGCGGCCCAACACCATCACCTCTTGGGAAGGCTTGGTCGCAACCTTTTTGGCCAATTACACGCCAACCGTTGTCGAGACAAATATGAGGAACACCTTGACACGATGCGCTCGTGGGGAGAACGAATCATCGAGGCATTATATTGATCGCTTCAACACAGAGGCGAGACTATCCGCGACTTGGACCGACAAAGACAAAGCCCAAGTATCTCAAGCGGGGAATACGAGCGGATCACAGATTTGCAGAGGAGTTCATCCTCAACCGTTACATGGATCTTGGGGTATTTTTGAGAAGGGCCAACGACCACATGGGCTACGAGGAGACGCTCGCAGCTAGGCAGGGCGCCCGTGTGCGACCCAAGGAAGAGCATGGTAGGTCGGCTAAAGAGCCAGAAGGGCGCAGGGAAGGTCGTTCGGATTTTCGTCAGAAAAAGTTCGAGCACCGCACCAGGCTGAATACGCCCATCGCACAAATCTATATGGACTGCCAGAATAACGAATTTGCTGATGTCAAGCGCCCTGACCCACTCGTTCTCAAGAAAGGCGGCCGGTTCACGAAAAAGTATTGCAGGTACCACAAGAGCAAGGGCCACGACACTAACGAATGCATGGCCCTAAAAGATGACATAGAAAACCTCATTCAGAAGGGAAAGTTAACCAAGTATGTCAGGGAGGAAGGAAACGACCGATCGGAAGAAAAGACTGAGGGCCGAGATGGTCGTTTAAAAGAAAAAGTAACCACTCAAGCAATTGAGGTCGCTGGCAGAAAAGAAACTTCGGAGGAGGACGGCAGGCAGTCCAGAGGTCGCAGGGTCGTAATGGTCATCCACGGAGGGAACCCTTTAGATCGCTTCGATTCAAAGAAGGCGACCAAGAGAAAGTGGAACGAAATTCTAATGGTCGGATCTTCCTCAGCACCACGACCGATCTCCAACAGACCGCCGATTTCGTTTGGTGACGAGGATTTGCTCGATGGGCGGGTTAACAGTTATGTTCCTCTGGTCATATCTGCGGTCATGGGAAACTCCGAAGTCAGGAGAATATTGGTCGATCAGGGAAGCTCGGCAGATATCATGTTCGAAGAATTGGTGGACAAATTGAGCATCGACCGTAGCGAAATCATCCCTCAGAACGACCCAACCCCCTTGACTGGTTTTAACGGAGCAATCACTTACCCGCTGGGTACCTTGGAGTTGTTGGTCACTTTTACGACGATGCCAATGGGAGTACATCTTACAGGGCCGGTCGGACGACGTTCTTAGTATTGCCAATCAAGTCATGCTATCATTGCATTATCGGCCGGCCGACTTTGGGGAAACTTGAAGCAGTCGTGTCAACAGTCCACTTAAAGATGAAGTTTTACGATAAAAATGGCCAGGTCGCTACCTTAGCGGCAGATATGGAAGCGGCCAAGAAGAGTCACTACATTTATCAGGACATATGTGACACTCAGGACTTTGGACCGCACGCTCACAATGCTGGGGAAGGACACCAAGTAAACCTAGCTGATCTGGATGCCCGCTATAACTCAGATAGCGACTCGGAAGAGGGGGATGATGATTTAGCCCGTGAGCTAAAGAAGAAACTCAAACGACCAGAACCCCATGGGCATTTTCTCAACGTTCAGTTGGGCGATGACCCAGCCAAAACTGTAAAGATTGGAAGCGACCTTCCAGAACAGGTCAAGCAGGGATTAATTACTTGTCTCAGAAAATATGCCGATTTGTTCGCTTGGCAGGCATCAGATATGCCTGGAGTTCCTATGGAGGTCGCTTGTCATCAACTATCGATCGTCGCGTGGCAAGGCGTCGCTTCAAGAAAGAAGAGTCCAGAATGAAGAGAAAGCCAGAGCAGCGGCCCAGGCAGTGAACGACTTGGTTAAAGCAAATTTCGTTGAGGAGATTAAGTACACGACTTGGCTTTCGAACGTCGTGCTAGTAAAAAAGAAGAACGGGAAATGGCGAATGTGCGTTGATTACACTGACCTAAATAGGGCGTGCCCCAAGGACGCTTTCCTGCACCCAGATTGACAAGCCGGGTCGACGCGCGCCGGGTTACAAGTTGCTTTCCTTCTTGGACGCGTACTCAGGCTACAACCAAATCGCTATGCACCCGCCGGATCGTCACAAGACTGCTTTCATGACCGACCAGGGTAATTTTTGCTACAAAGTGATGCCTTTTGGATTAAAGAACGCTGGGGCGACATACCAGCGTATGATGAGCAAGATATTTGAAAAGCAGATCGGCCGGGTGGCAGAGGTGTATCTTGATGACATGATCATAAAGAGCAAATCAGATGATGAGCACGTTAGCGACCTTAACGAAGTTTTTGAGGAGGCAAGGAAGAATTCTCTTAGGCTGAACCCTGAGAAGTGCACGTTTGGGGTGCGAGCTGGGAAATTCTTAGGTTTCCATTTAACGGAGAGAGGAATCGAAGCAAACCCTGACAAGTGTAGGGCGGTCGCTGAAATGAGACCGCCAACCACTAAGAAGGAAATCCAACAATTGAACGGCATGGTCGCCGCCCTCTCCAGATTCATACCCCAGTCTGCATGCAAGTCGCTCCCTTTGTTCAAGCTTCTGAAAAAGGACGCTGATTTTGAATGGACTGATCAGTGCCAGCAGGCGTTGGACGATCTAAAAGCGGCCCTGACCAATCCGCCCGTCATGACCAAGCTTACTCCCGGGGATACATCGTATCGTATTTAGCAATTACGGAGGAAGTTTTAAGTGCCGCCTGGTCAAAGAAAGCGACACAAAACAAAGTCCTATATACTTCATTAGCAAAGTCCTACAGGACCAGAATCCCGTTATCGAGGATCGCAAAAGTTGACACTCGCCACTACTGGTAGCCGCCCGCAGGTTAAGGCCGTATTTTGTTGCGCATCAAATAGTGGTGAGAATCGATCAACCAATACGATGATTCTCCTGCAGGCCGGACTTGGCGGGCGCATGATTAAATGGGCGATCGAATTAAGTGAGTTTGGAATAAAGTTTGAGCCAAGGTCGGCAGCTAAGGCGCAGATTTTGGCCGATTTCATAGCTGAGATGACCCCAGTTCAGGGCAGCCACCCAATCACCACCTGGACGTTACACGTCGATGGCTCGTCAAACTCCAAAGGAAGTGGGGCCGGGCTAATTTTGGAAAATTCTGCAGGTTTGGTCGTAGAAGTGTCACTTACTTTCGCTTTCCACACGTCAAATAATCAGGCAGAGTATGAGGCTTGCATAGCAGGGTTATTGCTCGCCAAAGAATTCAACGTCGAACAAGTGGAATTGCACTCTGACTCTCTCTTGGTCGTTTCCCAGATCAAAGAGTTATATGATACCAAAGATGAAACATTGAAGCACTACCGCTAAGGTAAGGGAGTTGCTCGATAGAATTCGACCGAAAGCAGAGGTGAAGCACGCCCCAAGAACGTAAAAACGTCCGAGCAGACATTCTCTCGAAGCTGGCTAGCACCAAAGTGCCCGGGAACCACCGAAGCTTGATACAAGAAACCCTTACTCGACCGTCCGTGGCGACCAAGATCGACAAACTTGCTTTATGTCTATGCATTGACCCTACAAAAGATTGGATCACTCCCATATTACAATATATCTTGAACGGTGTGGAGCCAGACGATCAAAAGGAGGCAAAACTTTTAAGGCAGCGGGCAACAAAATATTCCGTAGTTCAAGGGAAGCTTTATAGAAGAGGTTTCTCATCCCCACTGTTGAGGTGCTTAACGTCCGCCGAAGCGGACCATGTTTTAAGAGATATCCATGAAGGTTTATGTGCCGATCACGGGGGAGGTCGCTCCGTAGCAAAGCAGGCGTTAAGAGCGGGTTTCTATTGGCCAACCATGGAGGAGGACGCCAAAAACTTGGTTCAAAAGTGCAACAAGTGTCAAATTCACGCAGACGTCCACATCGCCCCGCTCGAACTACTGAGAGCCTAGCGCCCCTTGGCCGCTTGCACGGTGGGGATGGATCTCCTCGGGCCATTCCCACCGCCCGTGCCAATTTAAATTTTCGATCGTAGCGATTGATTACTTCACCAAATGGATAGAGGCGAGCCATTAGCGACCATCACAATGCCGCCAAAGTGACCAAGTTTTTCAGTCGCAATGTCTTAGCCCGTTTTCGGCGTTCCCAACAATTGATAACAGACAACGGGACGCAGTTTGCAGACAGGAAATTCGGAGAGATGTTGGCAGATTTGGGTATAAAGCAGCGTTTTACCTCAGTCGAGCATCCACAGACCAACGGCCAAGCTGAAGCGGCCAATGTAACACCCCAAATAATTTAATTAAGAAATTGATTAAATTGTTTAGGTGTTGCACTAATTTTTTTAATTATATTAAATTATAATATGGTGTTTATAATTTAGTATTTTATTTTAATTAAAGGGAGTGGTGGAAGAAATGGGCCAGGGGTGTAAAAAGGGCCCAAGGTGCACTTGGCCCAATACTTATATACCCAAATTAGGTATCCAAGCTCATTGTGAGAAGCAAACGAAAAAGAGAAGAAAGGAGAAGAGAGGAGAAGCTGCGCCGTGGCAAGAGAGGAGAGAAAGAGGAGGATTTCGTGGCTTGGAGCTTGGATTGTTGCGGTGGTTTTGTTCGTGACTCCGTTCCGGTTCTTCTCTACGGTTATTTTGAGGTAAGGGGAGTCTCACTCTATAATAGAGGAGATAATGGGTATTATATGTGTCATAGGGGCTGTTTTGATGTTATTTGATGATCACATGTTGATTGATTCCTTGAATTGATGAAATTGTTGGTGAAAAATTGATTTAGGTGTGAGTTAGGGTTTTACATTGTGTGATTTTGTGATTTTGATGTGTTTGATGATTTGAGCATGCAATTGGTTGTTTGATTTTGAAATTAGGAGTGTTAGAACCATCATTGGGTGAATTGGTTTGGAAGATTTTGAGAAAATTGGGATTTTGGGGTTTGGGCGCCAAAATGCTAGGATCTCGCGCCCAATGTCTTCGTTCATCGCTAAGTTTAGAGTTTTTGCGAGAATGCCCTTCGCCAGTGGCGCCACATTCTTTGGGAAAATGGCGCCATGCCGTTGTTCATGTCTTGCCGGAAAATGTTTTGTGCGAGGTTGTTTTCGCCAGGCGCCAAGTTCTTTGGGAAAATGGCGCCACAATAATTGTTTGTGTGTTGGAGTGCGTGTGTGCCGATGTGGGCGCCAAATGCCGCCCAGGTGCCCGAATGGCGCTGTGTCACCAGCTATGCTTGATGTGTACGGGTGAGTGAGTTGTTGCTGGGCGCGAGAATGTGGGTATTTTGGAGCCCGGGAGTGAAACTTGCATTTCTGGGCACATTTCCTCGTACAACTTTTGTATTCACCGCCAACTTTCAATTTTAAGTGTTTTGGCTCGGGCGGTTTTCGATTGCAAGTGTATTTTTGAAAATGTCCCGGTAGGGCCTCGTTTTGGGTGTGTTTTGGAGCCCAGGGAGTGAAACTTACTTTTCTAGGCATATTTCACTGTGCCAAATTTTGTGTTTACCCGCCCAAATTCATTTTTAAACATTTTGGCTCGGGTGGTTTTGGTTTGGAGGTGTTGGGTGAGCTGGTCAGCAGGGCGCCAAGTATGTGGTCGCTGTGTCTTAGTTTTGTGTCAGCGCGTGGTTCGAGTTTGTGTCTAGGTGCGTGTTGCCTGCGGCGCGCCAGTTGCTAGGAAAGTGGCGCCCAGTGGGTGTGTTGCAGTGGGGCGCCAAAATCTTGAGTTTCGGCGCGCTAGTCTTTGTGTTGCACCGAGGGGCGAGAATGTGGGGAAAATGGCGCTGGTGCCGCCAAGTGTCTAAGAGGAGTCTTGATTTGGTCCCTAGGTGACAGTTTGGTCCCTAGATAATTGTTTTGGTCCTAAATGGTGGTTTAGGTCTCGAGTAAGGTTGAGTACCCTAGAGGAGGACGGTCGGTGGGACATAATGGTGTTGAGGTTATAATGAGGTGATTGAGCATGCCATGGGGGCATGGGCGGTGGGCCAAGCCGGGAGGGCTATAAAATGAGATTGACACCGAGGTAAGAGTAATTGGGTGTATTGAATTGTTTGAAATGATGTTGTGTTGTACATGGAGTCTCATGCATACATTGGGTCATGGTCGTAGTGTTTATAATATGATTTGTGAAGCTCGAGGGCGCCGGGGGCCTTATAGAGTGATTATGAAGCTGCGGGCGGCGGGGCCTTGTATGATGATTGTGAAGCTCGAGGCGCCGGTGGGCCAATGGTACCACATGCATGATGACATTGCATACATTCTCATTAGTGCATGAATATTATTGATTAATGATTGGTGTGTTTGAGTGCTGTACACTATGCTTATATATTGCTTATTATCACCTTGATTATATAGTTCGAGACTCACCCCTTTCCGTTGTTATTTACCACAGGTAGTCAGGAGTGAGGGCTTTCCACCTTCACTACCCCCGAGTCCTGCCTCGCTCGTCACGTAGCACCTAGGGGTCGGGGTTTAGATCGTTGTTACTGCTTTGCTCCTTGTTGAGCCTTTATGTATTTGTTTTGATATTCTTTGGATTATCTTTGTTGAGATAATGATTGTTTCCGCTGCACTATGTGAAACTAGATTTCTATGAATTATCTTCTGGTGTTACGTATTTGGTTTTTGGTTTAAGAGAAAGAGTTGTGACGCTCCATTTCATTGAGTATTACTTTATGTTATACTATTAGTGAAATTTGAATGACTATGGCTAAAGCGTGGTTCGCCACTAAGGCTAGAATTTCTTTATTTGGTGTATTTACGAGGGCATCGAGAGCCTTGCAAAAGTGGCCAATGCTCATTGCAAGTAGTATCGATTACCGAGTAATCCCATAGTCACCAGTCCACTATTTTATAACACACTAAACTAGAAAATGATCGAAAAAGATTTTTTGTACACTCGGATTTTTAATTTAAATTACGGGGTAGAAATGGGGTGTTACATTAGTGGTATCGAGCAAAAGTTCGGTCTGTCCGGCCAAGTGTGTCAGTCTGTCATAGTGTGTATGACAACTAGGTGTCTTAAAGTAATTTCGCCCGGTTGTTTATCTTTGCGAGTGTTAGGTTGATATGGCGGAAGGATCGATCTTTGCTTTTCTTGAGGCCTTGCAAGCCATAGCGCAGATCGTGGGTACCAGCAGATCACGGAGGCCCGCAGTTTGGCTACCTTTCAGAGAGAGAACCCTCCCACCTTCAAGGGGAGGTACAATCCGGATGGTGCGCTGGCTTGGTTGAAGGAGATCGAGAGGATCTTCCGGGTAATTGGCTGTAATGATGAACAGAAGGTAAGGTATGGTACTCATACCCTATCTGAAGAGGCTGATGACTGGTGGTTGGAGACCAGTGAGAGACTAGGGGCTGCCCATGAGGAGGTTACCTGGGCTGTATTCAGGAGGGAGTTCCTAAGAAAGTATTTTCCAGAGGACGTCAGAGGACAGAAAGAGATAGAGTTTTTGGGTGAGTGCGAGGGTAGTATGTCGATCCACGAGTAGTTGCTAGATAGATTTGTCGACCTTGCTAAGTTCTACCCACATTACTCAGAGGCTGGGGCTGAATTCTCAAAGTGCATCAAATTTGAGAATGGTTTGAGAGCTGATATCAAGCGGTCAGTAGGTATCGAGAAGATCGAGTGTTCGCCGATCCGGTTGGATCATTGTAGGATCTATGAGGTGATAGCAATGCCGCTCTAGGGTCATGAGAGACCAGAGGGGAAATTTCATCACGGAGGTAAGCCTTATGAGAAGTCTCGCCGACAGAGGAAGCAAAGGTATTCGGGTGGTAACGGGTACAATGGTGGGAGCAGTGTGAGGGTAGGAGACACCATGAGGGCAAGAAGCCAAGTGGGGGACGCGCCCATCCGATATTGTGTGTTTCAAATGTAACAAACCAGTCACAAGAGTTTTGGTATGTAAGGTGGAAGTGCGAGAGATGTTTTAGGTGTGGAAAGAGTGGTCACATGGCATCCGGGTGTGATCGCAAGGAAACTGTATGTTTCAACCGTGGTGAAGCCGGGTCACATTAGCTTCAAGTGTCCCAAGCCTAAGAAGGAAAGATCTCTTTGGGAGGGTGTTTGCATTGGGGTGTTCAGAGGGACCTAATGATATCCGAGGTACATGTTTCATCTCTGGTACTCCTTTAGTTGCTATTGTTGACACGGGTGCTACGCACTCTTTTATTGCATCTGTTTGTCTTTGAAAAGTTAAATTTAGTAATGTCTACTATGGAGAGGATGGTTATCGACACTCCGGCTGGGCGGTCCCAGAACTACTTCTCGATGTGTGCTAGGTGTCCTCTCGCCGCCGCGCAGAGATTTTCAGTTGATCCGATTTGTTTGCCTTTGGGTGGGTTAGATGTGATTCGGGCATGGATTGGTTAGTAGATAACCACGTGCACATCAACCGCTCGATAAGTCTATTAGTTTTCTCCTTCCCAAGAGGAAGAGTGCGCTTTGTTGTCACGAGAGCAATTGCGCAAGGTAATGAAAGAGGGTGGTCGGTTGTTTGCTTTGATTGCGTCCATGTATCTGCTGAGAAGCAGGCCGTGATTGATGGGTTCACAGTGTGGTGTGTGAGTTCCTCAAGTGTTTCCGGATGAGATTCCTAGTGTGCCCCGAGAGGAAGTGGAGTTCGGATTGAACTTGTGCACAGTACTAGGCACGTGTCTATGGCACCGCACGGACAGGATGTCGGCTTCCGAGTTATGCGAATTGAAGAAGCGATTAGAGGAGCTTCTTGAGAAGAAGTTTGTGAGGCCTAGTGTATCACCATGGGAGCTCGGTTTTGTTGGTAAAGAAGAAGGATGGGAGTATGCGTGTCGTGCGTAGACTACTGCACAGTTGAATAAAGTGACTATCAAGAATAAGTATCCTCTCCCGAGGATAGATGATCTAATGGATCGGTGGTGGGTGCTAAAGTGTTTAGCAAGATTGACTTGAGAGTCGGGTATCACCAGATTAAGGTGAAGGATGAGGATATCCAGAAGACAGCATTCAGAACAAGGTATGGGCATTATGAGTACTCTGTAATGCCGTTTGGTGTCACCAATGCACCAGGGGTGTTTATGGAGTACATGAACCGAATTTTCCATAACTATCTGGATCGGTTTGTGGTGGTCTTCATTGATGATATTTTGGTGTACTCAAAATCTGAGGAAGAGCATGCAGAGCACTTGAGGTTGGTGCTAGAGGTCTTGAAAGAGAGGAAGTTGTATGCCAAGTTGTCAAAGTGTGAGTTCTGGTTGCATGAGGTGAGCTTCTTGGGTCATATTATTTCGGGTGATGGTATAGCTGTGGATCCAGCCAAGGTAGATGCAGTGTTACAGTGGGAGAGCCCAAAGTCTGCGACTGAGATCAGGAGTTTCTTGGGGTTGGCTGGTTATTACAGGAGGTTCATTGAAGGGTTCTCTAAGCTAGCCCTTCCATTGACTCGATTGACCTGTAAAGGAAAGGCATTTGTGTGGGATGCAAAGTGTGAAGAGAGCTTCCAAGAGAGTGAAGAGAAGGTTGACCACGTCCCGGTGTTAGTGTTGCTGTGCAGAGCGGCCATTTGTTGTGTCTTGTGATGCTTCCAAGATGGGTTTGGGAGGTGTTTTGATGCGGAGGATGGGAAGGTGGTTGCTTATGCGTCCGACAGTTGAGGACCCATGAGAAGAACTACCCTACCCACGACTTAGAGTTGGCTGCGATTGTGTTTGTGTTGAAAATCTGGAGACACTACCTCTATGGTACTAGATTCGAAGTGTTCAGTGACCACAAGAGTCTGAAGTACTTGTTTGACCAGAAGGAGCTGAATATGAGGCGAGGCGTTGGTTAGAGTTGTTGAAGGACTATGATTTCGGCTTGAACTATCACCCCGCAAAGCTAATGTCGTGGTCGATGCTTTGAGTCGGAAGACTTTGCATATGTCGGCTATGATGGCGAGGAGTTGGAATTGATTGAGCAATTCCGTGACTTGAGTTTGTGCGTGAGGTGACACCTCGAGTGTCGATTGGGGATGCCGAGGATTGGGAGCGACTTCTTGGTTAGTATCGAGACGCCTTGAGAAGTTAGATGTGAAGTTGGTAGATTTGTTGGTTCTTTGGTGAGCAAGGCTGGCGATGGGGATTACTGAGTTGGATTCCTGTGGTGTGTTGAGGTTCAGGACGTAACTGTGTTCCGGATGATCTTTGAGTTGAAGAAGATGATACTTGAGGAGAGTCATAGGAGTAAGTTGAGCATTCATCCAGTGCCACTAAGATGTACCATGATCTGAAGAAACTATTTTGGTGGCCAGTATGAAGAGAGATGTTGCGCGGATTTGTATATGCATGTTTGACTTGCGAGAAGTCAAAGATTGAGCACGAGCTGCGGGAGTGATGCAACCTTTAGAGATTCCGAATGGAAGTGGGACAAACATTTCCATGGACTTTGTATTTGGGTTGCCAAATGCGGTGAGAGGTCGACACTATTTGGGTGATTGTGGATAGGTTGACCAAGTTCGCCCATTTCATCCCTATCAACATCACCTTTCCTGTGCCAAAGTTGGCTAGAATTTACATTCAGGTAATTGTGAAGCTTCATGGGGTTCAGAAGAGTATTGTGTCGGATAGAGACCCGCGGTTTACATCAGAGTTTTGGAGTAGCTTGCAGGAGGCTTTGGGGTCTCAAAGTGAGATTGAGTTCAACTTATCATCCTCGGTGATGGTGGACAGAGAGAACCATCCAGTCTTTGGAAGATCTTTTGAGAGCTTGCGTGCTAGAACAGGGAGGTGCGTGGGATACACATCTTCCATTGATTGAGTTCACGTATAATAACAGCTATCATTCGAGCATCGGAATGGCTCCTTTTGAGGCCTTTGTATGGGCGGAGGTGCGAGAACTCCGTTGTGTTGGCATGAGTCGGGGAGAGTGTTGTCCTTGGACCCGAGTTGGTTAGGAGACTACCGAGAAGGTGAAAATGATCGGAGAGAAGATGAAAGAGTCTCGCAGTCGGCGAAAAGTTATCATGATAAGAGGAGGAAGGACTTGGAGTTTTGGTGGTGAGCATGTGTTCTTGAGGGTCACGCCTATGACCGGTGTTGGGCGTGCTCAAGGCAAAGAAGTTAACTCCAAGGTTTATTGGACCGCACCAAATCACCGAGAGGTTGGAAAGGTTGCTTATAGGGTGGCCTTGCCACCCGATCTTCGAACTTGCACGATGTCTTCCACGTGTCACGGCTTCCTAAGTATATTCGGACTGTCTCACGTGATTCACATGGATGATGTGGAGTGCGTGAGAACCTCACCGTGGAGACTATGCCGGTGAGGATTGAGGATAGAGAAGTGAAGGTGTTGAGAGGAAAGACATTGCCTTGGTCGAGGTAGTGTGGTTGGGAGGCTGCTGGTGAGAGTATGACTTGGGAGCCGGAAAGCAAGATGCGGGAGTCCTATCCAGAGTTATTTGACTCAGTAGTGCAATTTCGAGGACGAAATCTCTAAGTGGGGAGAGTTGTAACACCCCAAATAATTTAATTAAGAAATTGATTAAATTGTTTAGGTGTTGCACTAATTTTTAATTATATTAAATTATAATATGGTGTTTATAATTTAGTATTTTATTTTAATTAAAGGGAGTGGTGGAAGAAATGGGCGGGGTGTAAAAGGGCCCAAGGTGCACTTGGCCCAATACTTATATACCCAAATTAGGTATCCAAGCTCATTGTGAGAAGCAAACGAAAAAGAGAAGAAAGGAGAAGAGAGGAGAAAGCTGGCTGTGGCAAGAGAGAGAGAGAAAGAGGAGGATTTCGTGGCTTGGAGCTTGGATTGTTGCGGTGGTTTTGTTAAGTGACTCGTTAGGTTCTTCTCTCACGGTTATTTTGAGGTAAGGGAGTCTCACTCTATAATAGAGGAGATAATGGGTATTATATGTGTCATAGGGGCTGTTTTGATGTTATTTGATGATCACATGTTGATTGATTCCTTGAATTGATGAAATTGTTGGTGAAAAATTGATTTAGGTGTGAGTTAGGGTTTTACATTGTGTGATTTTGTGATTTTGATGTGTTTGATGATTTGAGCATGCAATTGGTTGTTTGATTTTGAAATTAGGAGTGTTAGAACCATCATTGGGTGAATTGGTTTGGAAGATTTTGAGAAAATTGGGATTTTGGGGTTTGGGGCGCCAAAATGCTAGGATCTCGCGCCACGTAATCTTTATTCCTTGGCTAAGTTTAGAGTTTTTGCAGAATGCTGCTTGCCAGGCGCCACATTCTTTGGGAAAATGGCGCCACAATGCCTTTATTCATGTCTTTGGAAAATGTTTTGTGCGAGGTTGTTCGCCAGGCGCCAAATTCTTTGGGAAAATGGCGCCACAATAATCGCTTTTTGTGTGTTGGTGCGCGTGTGCGGATGTGGCGCCAAATGCTGCCTCGTGGTGCCCAGAATGGCGCTGTGTCACTTTATGCTTGATGTCTGGGTGAGTGAGTTCTTTGCTGGGCGCGAGAATGTGGGTATTTTGGAGCCCGGGAGTGAAACTTGCATTCACGGGCACATTTCCTCGTACAACTTTTGTATTCACACCGCCAACTTTCAATTTTAAGTGTTTTGGCTCAAGGCGGTTTTTCGATTGCAAGTGTATTTTTGAAAATGTCCCGGTAGGGCTCGTTTTGGGTGTGTTTGGAGCGGGGAGTGAAACTTACTTTTCTAGGCATATTTCATCATGCCAAATTTTGTGTTTACACGCCCAAATTCATTTTAAACATTTTGGCTCGGGTGGTTTTTGGTTTGGAGGTGTTGGGTGAGCTAAGGTGGGGCGCCAAGCTGTCTTTGCTGTGTCTTAGTTTGTGTGCAAAGCGTATGCGAGTTTGTGTCTAGTTGTGCATGTTGCGGAGCGCAGTTGCTAGGAAAGTGGCGCCCGATGGTGTGTTGCCTGAGCGCCAAAATCTTTGAGTTTCGGCGCCTAGTCTTTGTGTTGCACCGTGGGCGCAGAATGTGGGGAAAATGGCGCTGGTCTTTGCCAAGTGTCTAAGAGGAGTCTTGATTTGGTCCCTAGGTGACAGTTTGGTCCCTAGATAATTGTTTTGGTCCTAAATGGTGGTTTAGGTCTCTGAGTAAGGTTGAGTACCCTAGAGGAGGACAGTCCGGTGGGACATAATGGTGTTGAGGGTTATAATGAGGTGATTGAGCATGCCATGGGGGCATGGGCCGGTGGGCCAAGCCAGGAGGGCTGTAAAATGAGATTGACACCGAGGTAAGAGTAATTGGGTGTATTGAATTGTTTGAAATGATGTTGTGTTGTACATGGAGTCTCATGCATACATTGGCTGCGGTCGTAGTGTTTATAATATGATTTGTGAAGCCTGAGGGCGGCCGGGGGGCCTTATAGAGTGATTATGAAGCCTGCGGGCGGCCGGGGGGCCTTGTATGATGATTGTGAAGCCTGAGGGCGGCCGGTGGGCCAATGGTACCACATGCATGATGACATTGCATACATTCTCATTAGTGCATGAATATTATTGATTAATGATTGGTGTGTTTGAGTGCTGTACACTATGCTTATATATTGCTTATTATCACCTTGATTATATAGTTCGAGACTCACCCCTTTCTGTTGTTATTTACCACAGGTAGTCAGGAGTGAGGGCTTTCCACCTTCACTACCCCCCGAGTCGGTCGCGCTCGTCACGTAGCACCTAGGGGTGGGGTTTAGACCGTTGTTACTGTTTTGCTCCTTGTTGAGCCTTTATGTATTTGTTTTGATATTCTTTGGATTATCTTTGTTGAGATAATGATTGTTTCCATTTTGCACTATGTGAAACTAGATTTCTATGAATTATCTTACGTGTTACGATTTGGTTTTGGTTTAAGAGAAAGAGTTGTGACGCTCCATTTCATTGAGTATTACTTTATGTTATACTATTAGTGAAATTTGAATGACTATGGCTAAAGCGTGGTTCGCCACTAAGGCTAGAATTTCTTTATTTGGTGTATTTACGAGGCATCGAGAGCCTTGCAAAAGTGGCCAATGCTGTTGCAAGTAGTATCGATTACACGAGTAATCCCATAGTCTTGATCCACTATTTTATAACACACTAAACTAGAAAATGATCGAGAAAAGATTTTTGTACACTCACGATTTTTAATTTAAATTACTGGGTAGAAATGGGGTGTTCTGACCAACGTGGTCATCTGCGAGGATGAAGAGAAGATTGGACGAGGCCAAAGGTAATTGGGTAGAAGAGTTACTGATCGGTCCTTTGGGCGCACGAGCGACCCACATTCAACGACGGGTGAGTCGCTCGAGTTAGTCTATGGTATGGACGCCGTAATTCCAATCGAGATGGGCGAATTGAGTTGGAGGCGACCAACCCACCGGTGCGGAAGAAAATGAGCGAGCCACCAAAGAAGAGCTCGATCTAGTAGGCGAGCTACGAACCAAAGCTTCCTCAAAGAAACAGCTAGTCAAGCGGAAGGTCGCCGCGCAAGATATAATTCTCGCGTGCGTGAAAGGGAATTCTCAATTGGTCGGCTCGTCCTCAAAGCGGGCGGACGTGGGAAACAAGAACGCGCTCGGCAAGGAAGCTCGCACCAAATTGGGAAGGACCTTATCGCGTAATCAACAAAAGCAGGCAAAGGAGCTTATGAGTTAGAGACCATGAATGGGGCGACCATCCTAGGACATGGAACGCGAGAAAAAGCGAGGAAATACTATGTATAGATGCCAAGCATGTTTCAAACAATCGGAAATTAATGAAAAGCGGTAGGCGCTCTTTTTCCCCACGGGGTTTTTACTGAGGCCCGACCTTTTAAAAACTTGTTGTTTATCTCATGCACGATTGTATGGCCGGTCGCTCATCATGCAATTAGCAATAGAAGCGGCCGAGATGTCACCGAGTTGACTAACGCCATCGAATGGTAAAGCGTGAGCGCTCCGAGTAGCGCCCGAAAATTATAAAGTGCCATCGAATGGTAAAGCGTGAGCGCTCGAGTAGCGGCCCGAAAATTATAAAGTGCCATCGAATGGTAAAGCGTGAGCGCTCAGGAGTGGCGGCCCGAAAATTATAAAGTGCCATCGAATGGTAAAACGTGAGCCGCTCCGAGTAGCGGCCCGTAAATTTTAGAGTACCATCGAATGGTAATGTACGAGTCGCCCCGAGTAGCGACCCATAAATTTACAAAGGTGCCATCGCATGGCCTAGGATGAGCCGCTGCGAATAGCGGCCTGGCAAATTGTTAAGTACCATCGAATGGAAAAGGGCGAGCCGCTGCGAGTAGCGGCCCATAAATTATTAAGTACCATTGAATGGTAAAATGCGAGCCGCTGCGAATAGCGGCCTGTAAACTCAGGAACCTTAAAAGGCGAAGTAACAACTTGCGAATATCGAAGGTCGTAGAATGGCCGACAATTTGAACAAAGGAACCATGGACATTCATTAAACTGAGTTTTCCAATCGAAGTTACAAGTTAAAATCAGCCGCTCGTAGGCGGGCAAAGTGTTTCAAAATATTTAAACACCGCTCGCAGGCGGGCTAGACAGAGGAAGTAAAACTAAATGCTAAACACCGCTCGCAGGCGGGCTAAAAGGAAGTAAAACTAAGGCTGATCAGCAGGAAAAACAACGACCCGTTCACGGACGACTTTCCCTTTCTCAATTTTCCGAGGAAGAACGATCTCTTGGCCGACCACACAATGCTCATAGTTGACCACGACCTCATCAAAAAACAAGGATGGATTCACGAGCTTAATCTGGTCAACCGCATTGGTAAATTGGAACTTGGCCGCCCCTAAAGCTCTAGAACAGGCCTCCTTGAAGAGATCCTTATACTTGTCTCTCTCCTTCTCCGCAGCGTTCAGACTGTTCTTCAAAGAAGTAACCTGATCAAACAATTCTTGTTTCTTCTTGTTCAGGCGCCCGACCTCTTCTTCAGCTTCAATTTTCTTAGCGATCGCATTGTCCCGAGCCGTTTCTGCGCTAGTTTGAGCTTTCACCAAGTCCGCCATCGAAGTTTCAGCCTCTTGAAGTTTCTGCTCACAGGTAGCGACCTGTTGGGCTTTTGGTTCAAGCTCTTCAATTTTCTTTAGCAGCTCAACTCGCTCTTCGGCCAAAACTATCAATTTAGACAAAGCAGATTGCAGTTTAAAATTTTTGTCTGACAGGTCGTCTTCAAGATAAGAAATTTTACTTAAGGCTCGCCTACCTCTCAGACGATCGGCCTCTCCCTCTTGATATCTCGCAAAGAGTTGATCGGCCGCCTTCATCGCATCTGCCATCACCTTAAAAGGCTCTTCCTTGAAAGCAGGGCATCTTCTTCCCCAAGTAGAAGCGAGATCAAGGTTAGGCGGCCCGTGGAATGACCTTTGCTTGGTGGCCCTTGTGTTTTTTCTTCTCAGCATGGTCGCAATCATCTTGGCGCCCTCGTTTGGTCATCTTCTCAGTTGCAACAGGGAGGGGGGAGACGACGTGTCTATCAGGATCGGTCGCAGGGCTGACCAGATCAACCTGTAAAGGCTCGTCAGCGCCGCTTGTTGAGATCGTGGCCGTTCCCAGGGGAGAATTATCCCCATCCTCACCACCCCACCGGGAAAAGAAGTCAAAATCTGAGCGCGCCATTTCGGTGCAAAAAGTAAGATCGTTAGCAATCACAAACAATTTAAAGCAAGCAAACAAATCTTAAAACATCTACCAATATTTGCTTTGGCGCTTTGTGCCACGGCGTCTACTATCTTATTGATTTTAATGCGACCACCACTCGGCGCGCGAGCGGCGCACCCGCTGAGCTGCGGATCGTATCAAGCGTCTCAATGTTGAGCTCGATTTCTTTATAAGAATCGCCCGAGTTTCTTCAAAAAGTGGTCGTAGGACCGGACCGTCCCGGCACAACGGGGCGTCGGCGTTTTCCCAGTATCAAAGTGGCTATCCCTTTCATCGCTTCCATCGTGTGAGCGGCCCGAGAAAAAGTCGTTTTCCACCCACTTGGCAAAAGACTCCATGTATGGTTTGAAAAAAATTGTATTGCGACTGTTCTTGAGAGAGGCGGCCTCTTTACGGATCCTTTGGTACCGGGCTCATAGAGATAGCTCATCTCCATGAGGGTAAAAATAGCCTCAATGAGGCCGGCCGCCCAAGCTGGCTGTTAGGGCGTCCTCGTAACCTTGAATGAACGCCCAGCGTTCGGGTTTAATTGGGAGGAGTGCGACCTTAAGGTAGCGAAGGACTTGTCGTTGAAATTTCGTAAAGGAGGGCGATCCCCATCCGCTCAAAGACGACCCGGTACATCGTAAATTTTAGCTCATCATGCCAGTCGCTATGTTCTCATCTTTTTCCATGCCCTCCACCCGCGACCTTCAACATAAAACTGCGCGGTCAAGTCTTGTTCGTCCGAGGAATGGCGGCGGACTTTACTCCTATGATTCCTTAAGATTTCAGAAACCCAAGAAATATCTTGCTCGGCCGCCAAGTGCAGGTCAACCGCCCGGTCTCAAAGCCACGTCTTGGTTTGGCCGAAGCGACCGCAAGTGGTATTTGGATTCTCAACGGCACGAGTGCAGTTTGTAGTCTCGAAAGAAAGGAAGTCGAACATTCCACAGCCTCCACAGGGTTTGGAATCACTTCAGCTCGTTCAGACATCCGAGAGGATTCGGAAGACAACGAGATCGAACTCGAAGTCCCGGGCGACCCGCTCTTGGTTTTCGAAGACGACCGATCCGGGCGGGAAGCGACGGGTGATTCATCGTTAGGAGGGGACGGCGACCTTACTGGAGGAGAACTCGGCTGAGCCATTGCTTTAGCTATAGAAACGGCCGGGCCCCCGGAGATGCGGCGAGTTTGTTTTGTCCGGGCCAGAGTAAACCTGCAGAGAGGGAAGCGGTCAAGATCGAGCGCACAATTAGAGGCGACTTGGTCGTCCCCGACCGCCACTACCCCTCATTGGTTGGAATGCCAAAAATAAATCAATCAAAATTAAGGGCGTTCGTGTTACCCGTGAGTCGGAAGATGAATGCGCGCGGGGGCACGGGCGAGCTGTTCCTAGAGCGACCAACGAACGGTAGACAGCGAGCCAGCGAGGTCGTTCTCTAGCTTTCGGAGAAGAGAATGAGGCAAGAGTGAAGTGTGGTTTACTCCAAAACCCCACCACCTTATATAGTGGGCCAAGGGCACTTGGGCCCAAAGCGAAGAGCGCACCTTTTCACCTTCTCTCATTAATCGATCGGGGAGGCGAAGAGACACGCCTTGGGGAAGCCAAGCGTCACCTAGTGATGCGTGAAAAATCACAGCAGTAAATTAGCTGTCCCTTCAGCACTCATGACACGGAAAATAGTCAGGTCGGCAGCAACTTGAGTCCGCTCGATAAGCCACATTACGCTAAACAGCTCCCATATCTCGAGGCCGTTCATTGTTTACAACTCGGCTGTTTTTAACATCTGGGGCAGCAGGTCAAGCCTTAGCCCGCCTCTCGGCGACCCAGGCTTGGGGGGCAACTGTTCTAGAGTGGGCTCAAGGCCCAATGCAGTCCAACATGGCCCAATAACAACTGCTATAAAGGTGACACGAATCTCAAGGAGTTAGGTACGTCATTTATTACTATTCACTATTCACTATTCACTATTGATTGCTGACTTGGGCGTCGGAGTGTACTCGCAGGTACCACCCAGGTGCGACCCAGACTTTGACATCCAGGCATTCAGCGACCGAGCTACGAGACTACATCAACATCAAATCTAGAGATCAGGAACGATCACTTTCTAAGTTTCTCTACATTCCATGTTCTGGGGATAGTCGCCCCATCCATGGTTTCGGCTCGTAAGCCCCCTTTCGATCTTGTTGATGACCTGTATGGACCTTCCCAATTTAGTGCGAGTTTCCTTGGCGTGCATTCTTGTTTCCTCACGTCGGCCCGTCTTAGAACGAGTGACCCGACCGTGAAGTCTCTCTTTTGCACGCGAGTATTGTATCCGTCGCGACCTTACTGTTTGATCAATTGCTCTCTCGGTGGCGGCAGGTGCGCGACTCTTCAATCAGTCCAATTCTTCTCGAATAGCCCGGTCGTTGTCAACCATCGTAGGGGATTTGAGGTTCTCCAATTCGATTCGCCCATTTCTATGGGTATCACAAACATCGATTCCATATACCGAACGAATGGGGATTCCCGATCGTTGAATGAGGGGTCGTCCGTGGTGAGGCCCAAAGAACGGATGTAGCTCTTCGACCAGTTCCCTTTCGCTTCATCAGTCTTCGCTTTAACCCACGCAGATAACTCTGTTGGGCGCTTGGCTTGACCGTTTATGCGAGGGTGCTCGACCGAAGTAAAAGCGCTGTATTTACCCTAAGTCGGCCAACATTTCTCGAACCTTTGTACGTGAACTGGTGCCGTTGTCGGTTATTAGATGCCGAGGTGATGGTTGCAAAGGGCTCGGCCTCGACCCACTTTGTGAAATAATCTACCGCCACGATCAAGAATTTGAAGCGGCTGGAGCAGTGGAAAGCGGGCCTAGCAAATCCATGCCCCACCAAGCAAGCGGCCAAGGTGAGACAAGACTTTGTAACTCGTGGAAGGTGCAATGTGGACATCGGCATGTATTTGGCATTTCTTGCACTTCACGAGCGAGCTTCTTGGCATCCTCGTCCATGGTCGGCCAATAATAGCGGCCACGAGCCTTCTTAGCTATGGAGCAGCGCCACGGTGACTTCCACAAATACCTTCATGAATGTCCTCGGCACATGGTGAAGCCGGCCCGAGCGTAAGACATCTTAACAATGGAGAGGAGAATCCTCTTCTGCATAACTTCCTTCTATGGCCGAATACTTGGTCGCTCGAGCACGACCAACTTAGCTTGCCGGATCGCTTCGGTTCTTCCCCTTCAACAATGTATCTCGGGATGAGGCGATCCAATCGAATCCGTGTTGACACAGGCGGCCGCCAACGGTGACTTAGCTTGGTTGAAAGCGCTCGGCCGATTTAGAGTCTCTGAATCAAACTTACGTGATTACCCGAGTCTTGGTACTTGCCGGCTTTGATAGTATATCTGCTCGAACATTTTCGGTCCGAGGCACGTGGTGACTTGGCCCGGTCGAAGTGCTTGAGAAGCTCTCTTACTCTGGCCAGGTAATTCTTCAGCACGTCGTCCTTCGCATCATATAGTTCTTTGATCTGCGAGACAACAAGCAAGGAGTCTGATCGAAGTTCAACCCGGACGACCTTGAAGTCCTGCGCGAGTGCGAGCTTGACTATGCACGCCTCATATTCGGCACGATTGTTGAAGTGTGGAGCGCAAAAGTTAAAGAGACCTCCACAGCAAGGCCTTCAGAATTTTCTAGTATCAGGCCGACTCCACTTCCTTTGCTATTAGACGACCCATCTACGTGCAAGATCCAGGTCGTTTCATTTCGATCTTACGGGGTAGGAGTCATTTCGGCTATAAAGTCGCCAACACTGCGCTTTGCGGCCGATCTGGATTCAAATTTAATGCCAAACTCATCGAGCTCCACCGCCCACTTTATCATTCGTCCCGCCGGTGTCCGCCGATGAAGGACTTGCTCGATTGGTGATCGGTCCTTACCACGACACAGTGGGCCACAAAGTAGGGTCTCGACCTTCGAGCAAAGCAATCACGGAGTGCAAGAGCAAACTTCTCTATTTTCTCGGTACCTCGGCTCGGGCCCGCAACACTTTGCTAATGAAGTAAACCGGATTTTGTTTATTTCGCATTCTCGACCAACACAGTAGCTCGGGACTTCTTCCGTTATAGCCAAGTATAGGTCTGAGCGTCTCGCCCGGCAGGCGGCTTGGTCATAATTGGCGGGTTGGTCAAAGCTTGCTTTAATTCATCAATGCCGCTGGCATTGGTCGGTCCATTCAAAATCTACATCTTTCTTGAGGAGTTTAAGCGATGGGCGACTTGCGGGCGCTTTGGGGATGAACACAGGACAGGCGGCCACCATGCCATTCAGCTGTTGTATTTCTTTTTTAGTCGTGGGCGGCCTCATATCGGCGACCGCCCTGCACTTCTCAGGGTTTGCTTCTATCCCTCTTTCAGTCAGTTGGAAGCCCAAAAATCTGCCGGCCTCACCCCAAAGGTACACTTCTCGTGTTCGGTCTAAGTGAGTTCTTCCTAGCTTCTTCAAATATTTCCCCGAGGTCGCTCACATGATGCAGGTCGGTCACGCTTTTGATGATCATGTCGTCCAAGTACACCTCACGAGATTCGGACCGATCACGCCTCTTGAAAATTTTGTTCATCATCCATTGGTAGGTCGCTCCAGCGTTCTTTAGCCGCGAAGGCATCACCTTATCTTGAAAATTTCCCGATCTGTCATGAAAGTTTGTCTTGTGTTGATCGGGGATACATCGTGATCTGATTGTATCACGAGTAAGCGCCCAAAAAGGACAAAAGTTTGTAGCGAGGCCCCATCGACCGACTTGTCAATGTTGGGCGCGGGAAGGCATCGCCGGGCATGCCTTATTCGGATCGGTGTAGTCTACACACATCCTCCACTTTCCATTCTTCTTTTTAACCAACCACGGCGTTGGATAGCCGGTCGTGTGCTTGATCTCTTCTATGAAATTGGCCTTTATGAGGTCTCAGCGGCGCTTTGCGGCGGCGAGATTTTTCCTCTTTACGAGTACGTCTTCTTTGAAGCGGCCAAGCGGCCCCTTCATCGATCGAAAGTTGATGGCGAGCTACCGATAGGGATGCGGGCATGTGCGATGCCCGCCATGCGAGCAGTCGGCATAGTCTCTCAAACATTGCACAAGAGTCTTGCTTCACTTGCTCGGTAGGTCGCTCACGAGGCTTGACTATCTTTGTTGGGTCGTCTCTCCCATTTGCACGTCTATTAGCTCTCCATGAGGTTACGGCCTTTTCAACTGTTTTTCACTCTCGGGCTAAGTCATCATCGTTATCCTGCGGGTCGTTATGCGGATCATACCAGAGCATCGGATCGGTGACATTGACTTGATGGCCTTCACGGTGCCGAACATTTGGGCCAAGGTCTACTCATCGCAAATTTGTTGATCTGGATCGTGGCAGCGTCTTGCACGCCTCTAGGTCGCCGCCGCGGGGTAACTACACCGGTCGTCTTTCTTTGTAAATTTCATCTTGGATGTCTTTGTTGGCGCCACGGCCTCTAGCTTGCCACGGGTCGGCCTACCATTGATACAGCGATAACATGATTTGAGGGGGAGTCGAGGGCGTCGTGCGGACCGCCGATCTGTACAAAGTGCTATCTCGGTGTCGTCACCAAATGTGACCATGGGCTCGATTGTCCCCAATGGGTAGGTGATCGCTCCATTGAAGCCCGTCAGGGGAGTAGGCTCGGCCTGAGGAATTATCTCGCTCCGATCAACCTTGATCTTGTCAATCAGGCCTTCAAACATGATGTCGGCCGAGCTACCCCGGGTCGACTAGAATTCTTTGAACTTCGATATTGGCCATAAGCGCCACGATTACCAACGAAACATAAGCGTTTGGCCTGCCATCGTGCAGGTCGCTATCTCCAAACGAGATGGGGGGTCTATTCGAGACCGGTGGGAGTGTAGATGTTGAACCGACCATCAGGAGCTCGTCCCACTTTCTTTTTGTGGCTTTATTTGATTCTCTACGGTCCAAGCGGGTTGCCACCGTGAATGACCATAACAACGTTGCGACCTGCGGATCGTGGGGCTTCTCGATCTTGAGACCGGTATTTGTCTTGGGCGCTTGAAACAACTAGGCGCCCTTTCCTCTGTCGGGATCAGTTTCCGCTTCTCACGAGGTCGGCCGCCTTCCTCCGACCTCACATACTTTCCCAACTTTCCTTTACGAATGAGCTCTTGATATCATCTTTGAGGCCATACGATCGTTAGTATCATGACCCTTGCTTTTATGGTATGCAGCGGTACCTTTTAGTCGGTCGTGCCCCTTCTTGAGCACGAGTGGGTCGGGCCGCTTTACTCCCACAAATTCATTATTTTGGCACTCGCTATAGATACGTGCAATAGAGGTGTTTAGCGAGTGCGATGATCGAACTTCTTATCTCGAAAAGTCGGACCGATTGTCGCGGCGACCTTCATGCCCTTTGGCGGCTTACATCGTTTTCTTCTTTGGTCGTGCGTGCGCGGACGGCCTTTCTTCTTTGCCAAGGTTTCTTCATACGCCATGTGGGCGTTAGCCTCGTTAAGTAGTGAGATCTTGGTAATGGTTAAGAGTGAATTCTTCTACTGACCGGTGGTCCGGTCGAATACCACGCTTGAGATATTTTAACTTGTCCTTATCGACAAGTCACGAGCGGACTCGGCCTCGATGTTAAACCGGTCGATATCTTGTCTCGTCTCATTGTCGCATACTGAACAATGAGAATCGGTATTCTTCATACCGATATTGGCGCGGTTTGCGGTGTAGTGAGACAAGAATATTACGATAAGGTCGTCCCCATGAGGAGATGGAATTGGGTCGCGAGAGACTCCCACCATTCCAATGCTCGGCCGTCCGGTGGTCGGGGAAAAAGCACGCATTTCATGGTCGGTCCCAATTCCCTATAACAGCAGTAATTATTGAAGTAGCGGAGATGTTTATCTGGATCCCCTCGGCCGTCAAACTTGTTGAGATTGGGCGGCTTGCAGAGGTCTCTCGGAATTTTGTAACGCCTGATCTCCCTGGAGAACGGGCCGTGCTCGTTCTGAATGCCGTTCGACCCAAAGGGTTGCATTGCGAGCATGCCTCGCGTTGCCGGCATTCCATAAAATCCTCGGGACGGGCGGTTGGTGGAAGTTGAGGAGGCCTTCTGGGTCGCTCGCTTTGGCCTCTCCTTGGCCGGTGCGAAACGTCCCTGATTCTTCCATCTCTGTACTCTTCCAGCTCTACTCGAGAATCCCAGGATCTACTCCTCGACCGACGTGACCCGGACGACTCATTGGAGGAGTACCTCGTGGTGAGTGGCGGCGGTGTCGGGGCGGTAGCTAGAATCTTCATAATCATAGGACATTGAGCGGCGTCTCACGCGTTCTGTTTAGAAGCGTCTGCGTGCCTGCGCTTCTTCTTGCCGGAGCGATGAGTAGTGCTCTCTCGGCGAGAAATGCTCGCCGAGGAGGGGGCGGTGTCTTCGCGCCCGGTCGTGGCGAGCGAAGGTTGTCCGTCTTCCGCGCGCGCGCGGCGGGCCCGACCCTCTTTTCGTCTTGCGAGAGATGAGCGCGTCTCGTCTGCGATCACCGATTTTTGTTTTGCGGGGATCGCAAAGCGGCGAAAGTGACATGGTCGGTAGAGGTTCTGAATGCCGCTTCAATCGGCTCGGCGGCAAGTCTCGAGCAGGCGGTGAACTTTGTTGGATGATAGGTCGTCGCGGCCGTTGTGCACCGAAGGTTCTTGTCGTGGAAGTCCTTGAGACTCGTGGTATGGCGCCACGCCCTCCTGGTCTCTGCTGCTGATTCTGCCGGAGGATTGAGTCGAGAAGTGGCCCGCGTGCGGGGCGATCGCGTGGAGCCATGAATGAGGTAGGATAGCGCCACGGGCCTCCCACGCGTGGTCGCGATTGATCGTACCTTGACCAATGAAGTGTTGTAGTTGTTGCTTCGTCAAATGGGCGGTCGTTGAATGAGTAAAAGGACCGGTCCTGGCTTCACGCGTTGAGCACCTCGGGTGGTACCTGCAAAGACACTCCGACGATCTAGTGAGAGGTCGCTCGGGCAGATAGCACAAGGTTAGAGAACGTACCTGATGCCATAGGCTTATGGCGTATATATCTGCGAGAGGCCGACCGTTAGCGAGATTTTCGGCCGGCGAGAGTGCGCGCCCAAGCGGCGTGTTTGGGCGTCGAGTTGGTGGTGGGCGCGAGCCCGATTCTTTGATGGCGATTCTCGTATTTGCTGATACACCCAGGAACACTTACAGTAATCAAAACATCACAACACGGTACTTATAAAGTAGCAACATTAAATTAAGTAATTGACAAAGCAATTCTCTAAGGCACTAAGTCTAGAGCATTATTAAGTTAATGAAGGAAACATAAAAGATTTTGTATAAGAATAGTATCATTTAATTAAGTGAATGAAATACATTGTGAACATCCAATAAAATGGTTTAATAAAGATTACAAGTATACTAAATAAGCAATTTAATTATAAATCACAAAACCATGTGACGCAAATCATAGAAGAACGAAGGTACCAAAAATAGATCACAAAAACACAAGATGGCACAAATTTTAAATTCACAAAAGTATGAAGGCTACAAATCAATACATAAAAGATAGAGAACTATCACACATTGCGAACAATTAAACACAAAGAAAAAACAAAAATAAACTAGAAACATAGAATATAGTCAATATTTGAAATCATGACATTTATCTATACTCCACGAAAATAAAAGAATTTGGTAAGTCTAGCATTTGGTAAGGAAAATATTTCTCATGGTAATCAAGGCATTAGAGGTCGTTCGTTGTGAAATAGCAACTCACATATTTAACAAGGCAATTCCATTAAGCACTTAATCGAGAGCATCAATAAATGTGCGAAGAAAAATAAGCTATAAACAAGGACTTTATACAATGCGTAATAATTTTTCATTCTAAAAAAACAAAAAAACTAAATATCATTTTGAAATGAGAAAGCGATAAATTGATCTTCACGTAAGTTGAATGCATGAGGATATTATGATCAAACATAACACAATCAATAAATATGTCAAAAATAAAAATTTCAATCAGCAAAACCGCATATTCACATAATTCAAATAGCAACTATAGAGTCAAATAATAAAAATACAGATTGTATGAATTCAAAGATCACGAAACACAAAGTCACAAAATAAGGCCTAAATACAAAGTTCACACAGAAAACACTCGATTGGCCCACAACACACGGCCTAAAGGGAATATTGAGCTCTATGAAAGTCACTTGGATTTTAAGTCTCACTAACAACTGTAACATTGATGATCTTTCCCAGCTAAGAGTACCTATCACTCGTCCTATTACCTTGAGAACGTAACCAACTAATCTAGTCGGTCTCACGGCTATCAATAATCAAACAAGCAATGCATGGAACTCTACTCAGAGTTCACCAATCAGAAACACAATAAACAACTCAAAAAGTCCGGTTAGGACCGAACTGCTCTGATACCACTAATGTAACACCCCCTTCTAAATAAACTACTATTTAATTAATTTAAAATCAGAGTCAAAAGAAAAAAAACTTTTAGTGCGACCACGAGAAGGTGTCACATTTAAAATCACCACACGTAATAACTCCAATTCAATCAATAGAGACTTAAGGTACGAGATACATAGCACCATAGTCAATATAAAAGTGAAATAAACCATCGCAGTGGAAATATGTCAAGTCGTAAACTATCGAAACCACATAACCAAAAAGGGAAGTTCAAAACATTAAATAAAGCGACAAAATAAACTAAGACTCCCCCCGGTGCTACGTATCAGAGTCGACTCGACCAAACTAGAAGAAGGTACCAGGTCACCTTCAATCGCTGTCACCTGCACGTTGCCGACATGAGAAGCAACATAAAGCAGTAGGGTGAGTCTCTTTACATAAGTAATAAACAATAAGACAAGCATCACATTTAGAGAAGGCAACCAACTACACCAAGTTACAATCATTTCACGCACACCATTAATTTATAATCATCAAAAGAATCACCGGATGCATGTTTAGTGTATGAGATGTAACCCAAAACTCCACGGGCATATGCATGTGGATCCATCACCAAAGTAGCCTTGAGGGAATTCACCAAAATATATATAATGAGGCCGAAACCTACTCACCAAAAATGCATATGATTATGTGACACAATGACAACGCACCACATACACCAAAATCACCAAAATATGCAATAGCATGCTCACCAATAGTTATATTGACTCACCAACACCAAGGAAGGTCATAGACCCTACGCACCAATAATTATTCACACCATTTACTATACATCACCATTAAAACATCACCACAAGGACCACAACAGCACCAAAGGACTAAAACAACACCATTAGGACTAAACAGTGACATAAGGACCAAAACAGCACCAAAGGACTAAAACAGCACCAACAGGACTAAACAGTGACATAAGGACCAAAACAGCACCAAAGGACTAAAACAGCACCAACGGGACTAAACAGTGACATAAGGACCAAAACAGTACCAAAGGACTAAAACAGCACCAACAGGACTAAACATTGACCTAAGGACCAAAACAGCACCCAAACTAGGCAACATTGTCTTAGGCACGTATTAAGACAAAACTAAGACATCACCTTAGACCACGGCCTGCAGGCGGCCAAAAGCTGGCGCCTGCACTAGACTACAGCGCGCGCACCTGCGCGCCATCGGCGCAAAGCGGCGCCACTTCACTGGGCACAAGCGCACTGCAAAACTGGCGCCCTTCACCTAGACACAGGCGCACACTGCTGCGCCATGGGCTGCCAAAACTGGCGCCCTTCACTGAACACGAGAGCATTTGCTCGCCATGGGTACGCCTAAAGCGGCACCCTTGCATCAGACACGGCACACCACACACATGCGGCCAAAAGCGGGCGCCTGCGATTAGACACCAAAGAAGACACCACGACACAGGCGGCCAAATTGGCGCCCTGCACTTAAACACCAGCAACACACGCGCACTTGGGGCAGCCACAGTTGGCACCTCTGCACGTGTTAACTTTTCGGCAAGTGTACCGAATCGTGCAAGTAATAAAACCGGTAAGTACCGGGATATCGTCCTCAAGGATCGAAGTAAATTACTAATTACGCTAACAACGACTAATATGAACCAAATTTAAATAAGGGTTTGTTTGAAATGGTTTGAGCTATGAAGCTCTAAAGTAAGCAGTAAAGTATTTTTGAGTTTTTCTAAATAATAGAAGCGAGCGCGTTTAGGATAATATGATAGACAATTTGCTAGGGATGAACTACTAGTAACTTCGCACCATTGTCGTGATTTGATTTGAAGGGTAAACTCTCTCTACTTTTTTGCTATCAATCCCTACTCATTCACTAATTTCTATTCCTAGGTTGATTAGTTCTTTGTCGATAGTTAGAACCCGTAATTCCTTAAGTGATTCTAACCACGACAAGCATTTACAACGAGGGTTGCAATATACAACAACCATAGATTATTCCTAAGCTATGAATCGAAGGTATAGAATCTCAAACATTCGAAGATAAAACTTACTGTTTCATAATTCGAACAAAGCGATCATTGTATAAATTTCCCAACAATACAAAACATTAAGTACGAGAAATTCTATACGCAAAATAGTAGAGAAGTACGATATAAATAAATTCTAAACCATCGACAATAGTGCTACATCACAATTAATCCATCCCTAACATGATGAGATTAGCTACACATGATAAAAAGAGAGAAAAAAGGGAGAATTACAAGTTGATGATGAAGATGAATGCATGAGAAGCCTCAATCCTTGTTCCCAAGTCTTGATTCTTCAATAGCCGTCGGCTGACCAATGAGTTCTCTTTTAAATCTCGCTAGGGTTCCAATTCGTCCAAAAAGTGAGAAATCCTCCAAAAAACGCGTCTCTGGTGTGTTTTTACGTGTTTCCAGTGTTTTTGCGCTTAAGTCGCGCTCCCAGCGCCACTTACGCGCAAAGCGGAGGACGCCTTCTGATGAATTCTTGCGCCTCGATTGCGCCTCGCGGCGCAAGCATAGCAGGTGCGCAATTGGCGAGGACCTCGATTTCTGCACTCCACTTGCGCCCGACTTGCGCTCCCAGCGCAACTCCAGCGCAACTCTGCGAATGCTTACTTCCTTATATTTTTTTTTGAGTCTGCTTGCTTGCATTTCTTCGTTCTTCAATTCCACCTAGTCCCTGGGCACAAAGACACCACAAAACCCAGCATAAACACTGCAAAACAATTAAATCTCAAATAGACCAACTCATTAATATTCTCCTAACAAGTTCCATTCATTCATCAAATTATCAAGTAAAATTCCCGTTTTTCGCAGTGAAAAAAATCATGTGATGGGGATTCATCACAACCCCCAACTTGGACATTTGCTTGTCCTCAAGCAAAGACAAGACAAGGCAAAGACAAGACAATATCAACATCAGATAACATGCAATCAATGGTGAATCCTTTTCTAAACAAGACAATCCGAACAAGCAAAAGACAAGTTGAGAAGCGACTTTCAGACTGGTCACTCAATTTCCAGCCCACACGTGGTACTCTTGCTAGCATAATCTTGCTCAATTAGTGCGTGTGTGACAATTAACTCAGTTGGTCCATAGCTAGTTTCAAAATGTATTCACCTAAACTAGAGGGTTTCCTTCCGAGAATGCCAAAGATGGTTCAAAATATAGGATAGATTAACGTTTCCACGTAAGGCTCAAGGGGCTTCAAGCACAACAAAGGGTCTTAAATAGGCATTTCAGATTAGACCAGTGCACTAACTATTACCGCACACACATTCCACACGCAACACAACTACGCACATTTGTTTTTGGGCTGCAACCCCTTTCCTTACATTGGTGTTTGGATTTGATCCACATTTGCTTTGGGACATTGCAACAATTTTCATTCTAAACAACACAACACGGCATACACTTTAGCGTTACTGGTAGACGCCACAGTGCTGCACACACGCACCCCGACACACACGACATACACTATAGCGTTACGGGTAGACGCCACAGTGCTGCACACACACATTAACACACACGGCATACACTATAACGTTACGAGTAGGCGTTACAATCGCACACACGCACTCCAATGCATCGATCATCCTACAATCCTCATGCCCGACCTTAGTACAACTGATGCACCCCCAACTTAGCTTCTACAACTACCCTAAATTTTTAGTAAAATTTTGGCGACTCCCATGGTCCACCACACTAGCTTAGCTGCCCACATCTCTAGGATCACTAAGTTCCACTGGTTAGTGTTTTAAGTGTGGAAGAAAGATTGTACTAGTTTGATCACCACAGGGGTATTATTCGCTCAGTTCTCCCGAATCATCACTAAGTTTGCTCAACTGTCTTTTTTTTTCAGGAAATTCACCACATGACTGCAAACCTTTCTGATACTAACACTGACAATATGTCCTCCCCCCCCACTTAAACATCGCAGTGTCCTCACTGATTAATTTAGGGGAAGACCTATTTACAAAGACTAGACTACAACCAAAAAATGAATTTAAATATAAACCTACGATACTACAACTACTTAAGGAAACACAAGGTACACAATCAATAAAAGCAAAAGAGAAGGGAAAGATAAAAATAACCTGGCGGTAAGCAGACTACTCAACCGCGTCAGTGCGGAGGCGCTGAAAGATGTCAGCATCCGGATCCAACTGTCCTCCACTCTGCATCGTTCACATTGCTTTGTATAGGGCTCTCATCCCAAACTTGTGCTCCGTGCCCTTCTATAACTTGAGCTGGCCAAAGTGGCTCTTTGTTTCTGTCATGCGCTCCTGGATAGCTGCCAGCACATCCATTCTTGCCTACAAGTGTGTAAATGTGTCCTAGATGCACCCTAAAATACTAATCAAATAAAAATAATGCGAGAAAATAAAATAAACTCAAATAAGGTAAAATTAAAAGACAGGTGATAAACTGCAATTTAGTGTATTTTTTGAGATACTTTTATGCTATTTTTAGAGCAATTATTACTAATTATATAAATCATTGACTTAATTTGCTCTTTATTTTGCAGAAAAGAAGATAATATGAAAAAGAATCAAAGTTTATTTATATGTATATTTATATTTATTTATATAAATATATATATTAGATTGAAGATTAAAAGATTATTTTTTTTTGGTCAACAAGATTAAAAGATTAGAGGGAACAAGTTTGCTGCAGCACAAGATTTAAAGGGTTTTTTTTTTGGACCCCCACCCATTCCTCTAAAACCCCCACCCACCATGTGAAAATACCAAAATACCCCTGTCTGTTTACAAAATCACCATTTCTTCACATAATTGGTCATACATACGTTTGACCACCTTCACTCGCATATACGCCGAGAGAGGCGTATATACGATCGGCCGTAAATCCACCAATCGTATATACCCCACCACGACCCTATATCGGCGAGCAAAAATTTACTCACCGTATATACCCCTATTCAGCGTATATACGATTAGATGTAAATTCATCCACTCATAAATACTTGTGAGACCTATATCGACGAAGAAAAAGTAAGCATCGTATATACACTGTTTTGATGTAAATACGATGAGAATTTTTTTTTTTTTTTTTACTAATTTTTTTTCTTTCGCTTGCGATTGTCCAGGTAGGCATAGAGGAGATGTAACGCCCCAAAGATTATTGGATATTTATTTAATAAATTATGGGGAATTAGATTGTGGAAAAATATTAGAAATAAAAATATGGAATTTTAAATGCTATTGGTAATATATGATTGTTGTATGTATTTATATTTACGTATCTTATTTTTATAAATATTAATATGAGGATTTGAGATGTCACTCATTATAGACATTATTGTAAGCTTTTGAGGATTAAAATAGGAGTTGTAGTGAAATTGGAAGTTTTTAAAATGATTTAGAGGTGAATTTGTGCATATTACTCGCACACACCCCTCCCTTGTTAGCGCACTTTTGATCACTAAAACACAAACCAATCCACGCTTGAAGCCCACGCGAGCCACCCAGTAACCCGATCCGACCCAGCGTGCTTCTTCTTCCTCGCGTGAGAGCTGCTGCGTGAGCGAAAACCTCACGCCGTTCCTTCTCTCTCGATCACACGTTCTCCTCCTCCTCCACGATCGAACCCCCAACTCCCCCTCCCACTCGAAATTGGCCATTGATGTCGATTATGACCTTGGTTTGAGCGATTGTAGCCTCCATCTCGCGATTTTGATTTCCCTCCCTCGTGGGTTTTTGGAGCAAAACGCGAACTCTCTCTCTCTGTTTTCGTGTGCCAGCAATTTGACGTGTACTGCAACCAAAATGAAGCGTGGATTCCAGGAAGAGTTCGAAGAGTTGATGCTTAGGAGAGAATGAAGATTTTGGGCGTGAGCTAGGAAGGAAAAAAGGAGGACGGAGAGCTGTTGCTGCGGTTCGGTTGGTGACTCCGTAGAGAGAGCTCTGCTTTCGGTTTATTCGAGGTAAGGGGACTCTTCTTTATGCCTATAATAATTCTTAAGATTAGTGTTATGTGTAGGCTAGGTTGTAGCGATGGAATTGGGGGAATTGCTGAATTGTGGTGTTAGGGAAACCTTGTTTGAATTGTTTGTTGAAGTGTTGTGTTAAAGGAATGTCATTGGAGTGAATTGTGTATTGTTGTGATATTGCCTTGCCTGTGAATCTTTCACCATTAACTTGAGGGGCCTTACGATATTATACTCAGTGACTATATGTTCTTTCTTAGATCACTTCTCTTGTCTTTTTGAATTGGAGTAATTAACTATTATAATAGTAACTGTTTTAATACAACTATTATAGATATCCCGAAGTAAAATTATGTGGTGCATAAGCGTGGTAGTCTTTGTCTAGATAGCTCCAATGGAATAGTGAGCTGTTGTTAGTTGAAATAATTATTTTATAATTGATTAGATAATTACTAGAGAGATGAATGTAAAGTATATGAGGAACAAAATAATGACAGTGTTTGATTTTGGTATGGATCAATTGAGAGGATGTGAGGATAATTATGTTGTTGGGAATGAGAGAGTATGTAGGTCTTTGTTTGGTCCAATAATTGCGAGGTGAGTTAAGTGTTGAGTTAAATTACTAATCAAGGATACAAATTGAATTATAATTGTGTGGAGATGTTAAAAGCGGTGTGGGACTTGCCCAAAAGCTAAGACGCGCCTCAAGGCTAATTTGTTGGTGAGATGGAGATGAGTTAATAAGCGAAAAATGGGGAGCCTAACGAGTTGTGGTAATATGTGTGTTTGTGGTGCATTGACATAGAGCCTCATGATGCATATGCATAAAGCGATGTGTGGGCTTCGCCAAAGCGATGTGGGACTCGGTCCAAAGCGATGAGAGTGCCCTCAAGGCAAATAGTGGTGATGAAGGATCCTCATGCATGTTGCATACATGCATATGCTCATGCATACATTAATGATGTCCTTGATGTTATACTTTAGTGGATGAATTATGAATATGATGATACACATACCGATAATGTGGCGAGTTGTGTAAGTTAGTGTTGAATTGTCTTGCATTTTCCTTACATATAATGCTTATCTTAATTATTATTATTTGTATAAAGAGACTCACCTTTCTCGCTTGGAATGTTGCTCTTATGTGGCAACGCAGTGTGATGGATGAAGGTGGCGTGAGTACCTTACGCTAGTAGTGTCGAGTCACTCGATATGTAGCACCGGGGAGGCGTAGTAATATAATTATTATTAATTGATGTTTAGATTTATTATTGCTGATGTACTAAGTATGATTCTAGACTTAATGATTTCCGCCGTGTGTTGGAGACGGAGTTACTATTTTATTTTGGTGTTTGTAAACTAAAGCAGTGTTGTGGGCCCGCCCTAAACTATCGTGCTATGTATCGTGCTATTATTTGTTGACTTCATGTCACTTAGTCATGAGTTGGTTGTTTTTATAAGCGGTGAAATGTGACACTTTCTTTCAATGATTTAAAATTTGAAAACTCTGATAAAATATATTAAATAATAGTTGTTTAGAAAGGGGATGTTACAGGAGACGTGAGGTCTCTCCGATCAGAGAGATAGGGGAGTCATCTACTGCTCCGAGTACGAGGACTCGGAGGCATAATCAGCTCCATGCTTGGTGAGAGAGAGAGGCGAGCACGCGACTGAGCGGTGATATCGGCTGAGCGCTTCGATGTCGGCCATTTGGAGCTTTCTATCTCGGGGATTACCTGCAGCAGACGCAGCAGGAGGATTGGCATAGAGGGAGGCCGGTTTCTCAGTATCATTCCCAGCCTACTCCTCGATATCATCCACAGTATCCTCAGTACGATCCTCAACCTCTTCATTACCATCCCCCACCTCCGAGTATCAGAGGCGGCTTCTGTGTGATGCTTATTACTCAGACCAGTCTATGTCTGAGTATCATGAGGTGCCTCAGCAGTATCAGGAGGAGCCTCATGAGGATCCTCAGGAGGAGCCTCAACCCTCTCTTTTCACTGACTTGGCAGATCATGTCTGCAGTTCTATACTCGCTGACCCGGTAAGTTTTGCATTTTTTGCTTAAATAATTTATTTAAGTCACATAGTCTGCACTTTTTGCTTACATTATTTATTTATTTTTATTTCGGAGAGTATCGTGTTGTCAAAGTATGGGCTCATGGCAACAAAGTCCATACTAGACTCCATCTTCATTACCCTGACCTACTTCAGCGCACCACTGTGGTCAGGGACTCCAGATTGGCCCCACTTCTCCAGACTGGCCACACCATAGTAGACCATGAGTTGCTGTCGGCTTTTATCGAGAGATGGCACTCAGATACTTCGTCATTTCACTTGCCATTTGGTGAGATGACGATCACTCTGGATGACATCTCTTGTCTGCTGCACCTTCCCATCCAGGGAAACTATGCCACACCTCCCGCCATCACTTTGTGAGCTCGGAGTTTGCCGCGCTTGGCCGAGACATATCTGGGTGTGTCACGGGTTGAGGCCGCTAACAACACCAGTGAAGTCGTCAGACATGACTTCAAATGGTTTGGAGCGGTGTATGAGCGTAACATGGAGGAGGGTGACATCCTTTATTCTTTGTGAGGGCTTATCTCGCCGCGCGCCGACCTACAATATCTTCACTACGAAGACCGGAGGCAGGTGAGAGGCTAAGTGGCGGTCTACCCTGGATGATCCGAGAGCGATGTTCTTGGAGGCTATGCATGGGGTGCAGTGCACTAGCCGCCATGTATGAGTCCTTGAACACTGCGTCTTTGAGGACTACGCATAGTGAGTGTGGAGGGTATGCCACCTATTTCGGTACACATTTTAACTTCTTGTATTTTTGTTAAATCATGACTTGACTTTTGGTAAATTCTTGTGAATTAAATATGTTGTTTATTTCTCGCATTTCGAGCTTGGATTATGTGGTATTTCCCTCGGATGGCGGAGAGGTTGCCCGGTCATATCCGGTGCGGAGCCACTTCTTTGGCGCTACTCAGGAAGAAGAAGTCGACCACCAAGCTCGGCCACTACGGGGAAGATGCTTGATGGTGAGGCGCAGAGGATGTCTCTTGGCGACCATTTGAGGAGGGGCAGGGCTTGTAGACCGCTTTGAGCGGATCTCCTCTACAGAGGCTTCATCGGTGGGGTGACTTCGAGTTCCTTACATGCACGATAGGTGCTGCGGCGGTTTGGGTACACGCAGATCATCCCGCGTGACCTCTCGGTGGCCGTCCGAAAGTCATCTTGATGCGTGTTTTTGATCGTCCACTTCATGGCATCCGTGGAGGACATCATGCGCACTACTCGGGTTGCTCGGCCCGTCGGTATCTGGAACTACTTAGAGTGGTACATCCGGCTTCTATCCCCGGACTATTACCGGCTCCACCATCACCTAGAGCTCTCACTGGACACCCTCCCCTGAGATACGCTACGACGATCATGACTGGATTAGGGAGCTTGTGAGGGCTTGTAGAGAGAGCTTGTGAGCCCTGGACACCCTCCCCTGAGATTCGTGACGGCGACATCGCGCATGGCAGTCCGGCGTATCGGACACTCCATAGGCTGGTGGGGATGGCAAAGACCGGATGGCGTGGTTGGGGAGCTTAGGCAGCGGGACGAGGACGAGGGGGCGCCATTAGGGATTTTTATTTGTTTTTTGATGTATTTGATATTATATTGGCACTTTATTATTAACTTTTTTCGGATGTTTTATTTATTTTACGAGTTTCCATGAATTTTTGATTTCATTGATTCGATAAAACAAAGTTACACAAGCGATAAAACATAAACAACTTGAATAAAAAAATAGAGATAAAATGAAAATACAATAGAAACTCATCGAAATGGTGGAGGAGTTAATCGCGAAGGATCTCGACGGTCATACGGTTTCGACGCATGAGATGAATGTAACTCCTCCATTTAATTGTAATATGAATGGACATCATGTCTCGGACGTCATCCTCATTTGTTGACATCCATGGTAGACCGAATAAATACCTCCACTAGTCGTTTGGGTTTTAGATAAGCGATACGAATTATCTCATGTTCGTCGTTCTCTGGTTGAACCATCGCGAGAGTTTTTCGCTTAAGAGCGAGAAAATGATATATTGTGTTTTAACCTACACGAAACAACATCTCTCCCATCGAAACTTATACCATCATCTTTCAAGATGATACCACGATGATCAACAAACCCCATATTAGAATGAACAAGAGTGTAACGACCAATCGTATATACTTCTTCAGGGCATATATACGATGTGTTAAAACTGCACATCGTATATATGTCCCAATTGACATATATACGATGCGCCTTTTTAAAAAAAAAATAGATGACAAAGGGCATTTTGGGGATTTCAATTTGGGTGGGGGTTTAAGGGGACAGGGTGGGGGTCCAAAAAAAAAACCAGATTTAAATTAAAAGGCCCAAAAGTGGAACAAGTTAAGGCCCATGGCAATTGAAATCAAGCAATACACGTGTTCAACAAGAAAAGGGCCGTGAGTAAATTTCTTGAGTTTGGCTTATGCACGCAACCCTAGGCTTCATGCTTATATATAGGAGCCGCACCTTTGCCAGGGGGAATTAATGGGATACGGAGGGAACACCACGTGACAGTAACGCGGAGTGAGAGAGCGGAGTTTTGGGTACCTGTTCTTTACACTGTGAGAGAGCTTTGGAGCTGAAAGCGGAAATTGAAGGCATAGATAAAGACTTTCTCTAATTTACCGGTTATTCTTTATCTTTGTATTTCATGAATCTTATTTCTAGTTTATTGTTCTTGATACTTATGGATACCTAAGTCCTCTTCTAGGGTCTTAGGTGGATCTTGCAATTTAGAGACCTTTCATGTTCTAATTTCTTATTTGAATTCCTATTTTTATTTAAATTAATATTGTCCTATTGTTTTAATCACATTCTTAGGATTAGCTACCATTTGCATGTTTATAATCAATTAATTGATCAGCGACCGTACTGCAATTAGTTGGTGGACCTATAGGATAATTGGGGCTATAATTAGGGCATGACCAAACCATAATTTAGTCTTCCAATCATTCAACATTTTTGCTCTTTATGCTTTTCCTGAATTTAAATTCTTGCATGACCAAACGGGGGTTAATTTAGGAAAAGGAATATTAATCGTGAATGACCAAACGGATTAATAGTTTTCGTAAGGGAATTGGTAATTAAATAAAATAAGGGAATTCAGGTAGAATTAGACATAGGGGAATCGAAGCTTGCAAGTGAAACCGTGACTCTAGGTCTCTCACCATTTATTGAACTTGTATTTTAATTCTCGCTATTTATTTCTTTTTATTTTAGTTTCTATAAACATCAAATTATTTGTTTGTCTAAACATTAAATAATCTTGACTAGTTTGGAACTTGTTAATTAATCCCTGTGGATACGATATTCTTTATACTACTTCTGCGAAAGAGTACACTTGCTCTAAGTGTGTTTTTAACGCAACAACAGGGATAGAGAAAATTGGGTTGCCTCCCAATAAGCGCTTCTTTAACGTCACTAGCTTGACGCTGCAATTCCCCTCTGTCAAGGTGGAATATATGACACGAAGAACACATCATCCTTCTTCTTCCGTTTATGAGGTAGGAAATTCATGAGCTTGAGGTAGAATTTCATATGCTTCCATATCCTCTCAAGGTGAAGGATGATGAACAAGGCATAGAAGGAGTCTAAATATCGATCAAGCTCTTCACTCCCATCTTCCTTGCTTCCCAAAAGATGAGAAGGGAAAATGATTTGTTGGGTGATTTCTTGTTGGATTTCCATACCTTCCCAAGATTGAGAGTTTTTAGCTTCCTTCCAGACAAGAGGATCCCCCCGTTCAATTCTCATTTCTTCCTCATCTTTCTATTTCTCACATGATTCTTCTATTATTGATCCATTTTCTTCTTGTTCTGATTTTTGAATAAGTGGTTGTTCATCTACTAACCAGTCATCTGCTAACCAGGGATATGATTTGTCAATAACTATCGACTCTGGCTCCTCAAGAATTTTAGGTTGGGCCAACCAAGGAAAAGACTCATCAAGGAGTACCCATTCTGGTTCACAAGAGCAATACACAAGATCTTTCCCACAAAGATCACAATAGGAGTATGTCTCACAATCGCCATTTAAATGTCATCCTCCACAACAACAACAGCGAAGTGGCAGTAGTGTGGACTCCATGACTTACAAAGTATTCACCTGGCTTTCATAGAATCAAGGGAGTAAAAGTGGTAAAAGGATAAAAAATATATGCATAAAGTAAAAATTAGTTGTTGCCTTCAAATTTACTAGTAATTGTAACTTCGATCCCAAGAACGGCGCCTAAAAACTTGTTAACTTTTGGCAAGTGTACCGAATCGTGCAAGTAATAAAACCGTAAATAGGGATATAAATCCTCAAGGATCAAGTAAATTACTAATTACGCTAACAACGACTAATATGAACCAAATTTAAATAAGGGTTTGTTTGAAATGGTTTGAGCTATGAAGCTCTAAAGTAAGCAGTAAAGTATTTTTGAGTTTTTCTAAATAATAGAAGCGAGAACGCGTTTAGGATAATACGATAGACAATTCGCTAGGGATGAACTACTAGTAACTTCGCACCATTGTCGTGATTTGATTTGAAGGGTAAACTCTCTCTCTACTTTTTTTGCTATCAATCCCTACTCATTCACAAATTTCTATTCCTAGGTTGATTAGTTCTTTGTCGATAGTTAGAACCCGTAATTCCTTAAGTGATTCTAACCACGACAAGCATTTACAACGAGGGTTGCAATATACAACAACCATAGATTATTCCTAAGCTATGAATCTAAGGTATAGAATCTCAAACATTCGAAGATAAAACTTCCGTTTCATAATTCGAACAAACGATCATTGTATAAATTTCCCAACAATACAAAACATTAAGCACAGAAATTCTATACGCAAAATAGTAGAGAGTACGATATAAATAAATTCTAAACAATCGACAATAGTGCTACATCACAATTAATCCATCCCTAACATGATGAGATTAGCTACACATGATAAAAAGAGAGAAAAAAGGGAGAATTACAAGTTGATGATGAAGATGAATGCATGAGAAGCCTCAATCCTTGTTCCCAAGTCTTGATTCTTCAATAGCCGTCAGCTCCAATGAGTTCTCTTTCGTCTGCTAGGGTTCCAATTCGTCCAAAAAGTGAGAAGTCCTCCAAAAAACGCGTCTCTGGTGTGTTCTTACGTGTTTCCAGCGTTTTTGTAGTTAAGTCGCGCTCCCAGCGCCACTTACGCGCAACTGGAGGACGCTACAGTGAATTCTTGCGCCTCAGTTGCGCCTCGCAAAATGCGCAGCGCGAGTGGCGAGGACCTCGATTTCTGCAATCCACTTGCGCTCGACTTGCGCTCCCAGCGCAACTCCAGCACAACTCTGTGAATGCTTACTTCCTTATATTTTTTTTTTGAGTCTGCTTGCTTGCATTTCTTCATTCTTCAATTCGACCTAGTCCCAGGCACAAAAACACCACAAAACCAGCATAAACAACGCAAAACAATTAAAACTCAAATAGAACAACTCATTAATATTCTCCTAACAAGTTCCATTCATTCATCAAATTATCAAGTAAAATTCTCGTTTTTCGCAGTGAAAAACATCATGTGATGGGGATTCATCAGCACGCAACACACACGCACGCTTGGGGCAGCCACAGTTTGGCGCCCCTGCATGCAACTACAGCAGCAACGTGCGCTCGGAGCAGCCACAGATTGGCGCCCCTGCACTCAACACCAGCACCCACACGCACACCCGATTGCAACACCCGACACAACACCTTCAAAACATCATTCATTCAAGCAATTTGACAAACACCTAACAACTATCATATTCTTCCTATATTTAATTCCATTAAATCAATCCTACAAACACCTTAACACCAATTAGAATAGGACCAACAATTCAAATTCAACACAAAACAACATTTTCATTCAACAACCACACCACATAAATCAAGAACATCACAATTCAATTAAAGACTTACTCCTAAAACCTAACTACAATGGTTGCTAATCAAATTGGTTATTAAGAATGAAAGAGAGCCCCCTAACCTGATTGCGAGTTTATTCCAATAGGGTTAGCGAAGATCAATGACGAACTCTCGAGCATGCTATATTTCTAGCGAGGTGACCATTGACTCGAACACCTATTCGAAGGATATGAAGCCGTGACCACCGTTAGGAAAAACCTGAATCAAACTATCCCAAGGACCACATCTAAACAGAATATGTGGGATTTCATAATTCATGGAATTATGGACAAATATGAGTATGATCGTTGTTGAGTAATGAACGAATCAAAAGTTCATGTGAGAGAAGCTTAATCAATTATGCCATGGAAGCAAGGGTGAAGCAAGGGAGTTCGAAACTGTGAATTTGATAGAATAAACGAATGGTGGGTCGATTTTGGTGAGAAGAACTTGAGTTTATGCTTGGTTCACGCAAGGAACGCTTAAGGTGGTCGAAGATGGCGAAATACCACTCGCCAGGGGTGCTGGTTTATGGCTCCTCCTCACAAAACCGTACACCGATTGCAGAAATTAATGTCATATTCATCACCAGCGGCCATTTTCGAGTCAGGGTGTGGATTTTTGGTGTTGGCCGTAGCTTGAGGTGTGAGAACGCGAGTGAGAGAGACGATGGGTTTAGGGTTTTGTCCCTACTGCGTTTTTTTTTTCAAGGAAGAAGGAAATGAACAGGTTTTGGGTCGGGTCCTGGGTGGTGAGGTGTGCATGGCTGGGCTGGAAAGGGACAGATTTAGTGACATGGGTGCGGAAATGAAAAACAAGGGGTTGTATTCGAGTAAAACAACCCAAAAACCCATTTTAAATACTTTTAAAGCCCAATATCACTATAACTATTTCTATTTTAACACCTCACATACCAAAATATTTTTCTAAAGAAATAATATCTCAAACACTAATATTTTATAAAAATAAAATAAGTATTTAATAATAATCATATATTACCAAGAGCATATAAAAATACATTTTAAAGTGATTTCAACTAATTGTCATACCAAACACACAATAAATTAAAATGGTTTAATCATAATACTTCAAAATAGTTCATAAGGCAAGAACATACTAAAGAGTTACAACCCATGAAAATCAGGGTGTTACAGAAGAAGGGGTTGTCGATTCTCCATCAGAAACCTTTTTACTGTCACTTCCCCTCGGTCCGGAATTCTCCTCTTCATGAATCTCGGGGGCAGCTACCTCTTCACGATCTGTTGGGTGAGAATCGGTCCTTGATCTTGCCGCCATTAGTTTGCCGATATTGGTGCCTCGGGATTGACGAGCTTTCTCGGCTTGATCAATAAGTCGGAGAGTCTCGGCACGAGTTGTTTGCTTGGTCTTCGCCAGTTTTACCTACAGGGATGGGGGCAAGTTATCAGGGTAATTCAGATATGATGGGTTCTCGAAAGAGGTCGGAACCCGACCTGACAACCCCCACCCTGCAACAAAGAAGATTGCAGGCTGGAGGCAAGATCCCAGCCCGGAGAAAATAAAAAAGCACAGTGAAAAGTAAATCTAGAAGCAAGATACTAACCTCAGAGGAAGCTTCGAGATAAGCGGTGAAGAAAATTCTTGAAATAAAGAAAGTAAGGTCGGAAAACTCGAAATCACGAGGTCGGTACTCAGAGCAAGCGAGGAACCAAAGAGTAGAAATGACCTACCCTCCCCTTTATTTATAGTAACCCTGAGAGGACCCATTGTTCACTCTCAAGTGGACGACTCAATCAAATCAAAGTGGCACGAAAAAGCGAAGAGTCGTCATTAAAAGACACCTCGATTCCTGCAACGGTCACATCAATCAACGCGAGCATTTATTGCTTTGTCCAAAAAAGCGTTAAAACAGTTCCCAAATCGAAGCATCACCAAAACGTTTCGACAATTACTTTTAGTTCGGCACAAAGCAAGCTCTGCTTTTCTAAATCATCAAGATCGACATTACTTTTACTTCAGCAACAGAGCAAGCTCGGCTCTTCTAAATGTCGGTAAAATAATTTGTCTCAACATATTTCAAGTCTAGTTTAACCCAACACGTCAAACCGACTTGGGGGGCAACTGTTATGGGGAAAAATTACACATGCTATTTACACCCCCATTCCTCAAAACAAAATAGTTGGGCCTCCAAACAACTAAGACCCATAATCACTCATCCAACGGCCTGCCATGCACCTCCACAACAAATGGTTCAGATAATCACACCCAAGTGCCTCTGATGATTCTGATTCTGAAACTGAATCGGACGGAAGGAACGGTGAGGATCGTTTTGGCGATCCGGAAGATATCTCAACCGAGGAAATTGATGTAGAAGATATCGGTGAGTAAGAAGAAGATCTAGAGTGTATGGACGGTAGCTTTGAACTGCTATATGGGTACGAAGATTCTGGCAGCAATAATGTCGATCTTCCCGTAGATCCTCCCTTAGGCACTCCCCGAGACTATTTGTGGGTTTCCGAGACACTCCGGGGTGTGAGATCGTTGATGACTTCAGACGTTGACATCATAAATTTTTCAAAAAGGCTCTACTGGAAGGATCCAGAACGATGGCGTACTTTCGGGATGGAAGAGGGGGAGCATGTGGCCACTTACCCCACCTCTCTCAAGTTTATTATTTACTGGACGACCTTGGCTTATATGAGAGTCCAGCCCCATTTCTCGCTTTCCAACAATCATGTCTTTGGCGAGGTTGGATGTATCCCTTCTCAACTCCATCCAAATGCATGGGCCTTTGTGCGTGCTTTCGAGCTCGTATGCCTTCATTTGGATCGACCACTATCTCTCTGACTTTTTCTTCATATGTTCGAGGTCAATAAACGAACTGAGAAAAATAGTGGCAAACCCGCCCGTTTAGAACACGTCAGTCTCCGATCCAAGAAAGGAGTAAAAGTATTTCGGCCATATGCTGACAGTTTGAAGAGCGAGTGGAAAAACAAATTCTTTTGGGTCGAACTGTGTTACTCTTTGTGGTAAATAGGGTCGGTACCTTTAATGCTGAGAATGATATTGTTTTAACGAAAAAATTCCCCCTTGGTTGGACTCGTCGCGATGATAAAACCAAGCATTCTGTGGATGAAAAATATATGAATTTGGAAGATCAGATCACTTTGAAGATGCTGGTGTTTATTGCGAATCGGGTCGTTACTAACAACGAAACTAGGCCAAATCAGTGGGGTTTTGATACTAAGTCATTGGTTGAGACTGTTAAATTGGAGCAGGCAGAGAAAGTTTTAGGTCGGCTTTATAAGTGTTCAATCGAGTTAGTTTTTATGTTTCGCCGATGTTTCTACTCATCATTTTACTAACCGACCTTTCTTTTTGCAGACGGGATGGCCCCAAAGAACAAGATGGCGGCTTTGAAAGCTCTTGCTGTCCTTGATGCCATTTCGGTTGTGAAGGATGTCGGGACTGCTAGTAATTCTGCAGCTGAGAAAACTTCTGCATTGCATGCTACTCCTGCCCGACCCATTACTGTTGTTCATTCCGAAGCTGCTGGTGAAGAAGAGCAACCCTTTAAAAGGAAAAGAAAGGTTACTGAAGGTCGTCTTCCACCTAGATCGGGCCATCAGGATTGGGGTAAAGGCGTGATTGAGGTTAGTGATCGTTCTCATTTTCCTTCAAAAAAGTCTAGTCTAAGAAACACAAATCCGCCCCTTCGATCCTAAAGAATTTATGAACCTCAAAGTCGAGTAATTCAAAGTTGACCCTTTCCGAGTCTCTATTTCGGTATTGTCGAGGATGACCGATCTTGTGGAAGACCAGAAAAAAGATGTTGATTTGAAAATCAAAGGTATGATTTACTCGTCTCGTCACTTTAATCTCCATATTTCTATGGTTTTTGCTTTTTTAACTCGCTTTACGTTCTTCGTATTTCTCTGTAGATCTTGAGGCTAAGTATGAGGCAGCTCGGAAGGCCGTAAGTCCAATTCGCTCACGATCTAGAAAAATCCCAAAAGAAGTGGGTCTTCTCAACAAAGAGAAAGAGAATTTAGAAGCCAAACGCCTCAAGCTTGAAGCCGATTTGAAGTGGCGAAAGAACAATTTGAAAAAGATCTTTCTTGAAAGTGAAGAAACGGGGTGATAAGTGGCCGAGATTGAGGCTTCAACCGTCCCGAATATTTCGAGCTTCAGGAACAAATAAGAAAGCTTCTCGAGCAAAAGGATAAGGCTCTGGAGGATAGGATGCGAGGAAGTTGGTATTTGGGCGGGGAAGGCATAGTGGAAGCTTTCAATAATGCACTTGACCAAGTTCTTTGTGGTTATTCGACTTTGTTGCCGCGATCGATATTTTCAAACCGAATTTTTAGTTCATGATGGGCATTTGTTGAGTTCGACCCGAGAATCGATCAAGTGTCTAGGGTCGTCTTTCTTAAAAAGACCTAAGCATTTTTTTGTTTCTATTTGTTCGAACTTGAGGACCCGGTCGTAACCGGTATTTTTGTAATGACATTAAAAGTTGTTCCTGAAAAGCTTGTTTTGTGTGTGGATACTCCTTCGATCTATCTCGCCCCCCTGTTTTTTAATCTTAGTTCGGTAGATTTTAAGTCGAAATAATGAGCAAGATTAAACAATAACGTTGTAACAACGGAAGCGTACGTTAAACAAGATCAGAATAGAATGCTTTGAAAAAGCTAAGTCTATAAGATCGGAATAGAACGCTTTGAAAAAGCTAAGTCTATAAGATCAGAATAGAATGCTTTGAAAAAGTTAAGTCTATAAGATAGGAATAGAATGCTTTGAAAAAGCTAAGTCTATAAGATCGGAATAGAACGCTTTGAAAAAGCTAAGTCTATAAGATCGGAATAGAACGCTTTGAAAAAGCTAAGTCTATAAGATCAGAATAGAATGCTTTGAAAAAGCTAAGTCTATAAGATCGGAATAGAATGCTTTGAAAAAGCTAATTAAGTCTATAAGATCAGAATAGAATTCTTTGAAAAACCTAAGTCTATAAGATCGAATAGAATGCTTTGAAAAAGCTAAGTCTATAAGATCTGAATACAATGCTTTGAAAAAGCTAAGTCTATAAGATCGGAATAGAATGCTTTGAAAAAGCCAAGTCTATAAGATCGGAATAGAATGCTTTGAAAAAGCTAAGTCTATAAGATCGGAATAGAATGCTTTTGAAAAAGCTAAGTCTATTTAAACAAGATCGGAATAGAATGATTTGAAAAAGCTAAGTCTATAAGATAGGAATAGAATGCTTTGAAAAAGCTAAGTCTATTTAAACAAGATCAGAATAGAATGCTTTGAAAAAACTAAGTCTATAAGATCGGAATAGAATGCTTTGAAAAAGCTAAGTCTATAAGATCGGAATAGAATGCTTTGAAAAAGCTAAGTCTATAAGATCGGAATAGAATGCTTTGAAAAAGCTAAGTCTATAAGATCGAATAGAATGCTTTGAAAAAGCTAAGTCTATAAGATCAGAATAGAATGCTTTTGAAAAAGCTAAGTCTATTTAAACAAGATCGGAATAGAATGCTTTGAAAAAGCTAAGTCTATAAGATCGGAATAGAATGCTTTGAAAAAGTTAAGTCTATTTAAACAAGATCGGAATAAAATGCTTTGAAAAAGCTAAGTCTATAAGATCGGAATAGAATGCTTTGAAAAAGCTAAGTCTATAAGATCGGAATAGAACGCTTTGAAAAAGCTAACTCTATAAGATCGGAATAGAACGCTTTGAAAAAGTTAAGTCTATAAGATCAGAATAGAATGCTTTGAAAAAGCTAAGTCTATAAGATCGGAATAGAACGCTTTGAAAAAGCTAAGTCTATAAGATCGGAATAGAATGCTTTGAAAAAGCTAAGTCTATAAGATCGGAATAGAATGCTTTGAAAAAGCTAAGTCTATAAGATCGGAATAGAATGCTTTGAAAAAGCTAAGTCTATAAGATCGGAATAGAATGCTTTGAAAAAGCTAAGTCTATAAGATCAGAATAGAATGCTTTTGAAAAAGCTAAGTCTATTTAAACAAGATCGGAAAGCTAAGTCTATAAGATCGGAATAGAATGCTTTGAAAAAGTTAAGTCTATTTAAACAAGATCGGAATAAAATGCTTTGAAAAAGCTAAGTCTATAAGATCGGAATAGAATGCTTTGAAAAAGCTAAGTCTATAAGATCGGAATAGAACGCTTTGAAAAAGCTAACTCTATAAGATCGGAATAGAACGCTTTGAAAAAGTTAAGTCTATAAGATCAGAATAGAATGCTTTGAAAAAGCTAAGTCTATAAGATCGGAATAGAACACTTTGAAAAAGCTAAGTCTATAAGATCGGAATAGAACGCTTTGAAAAAGCTAAGTCTATAAGATCGGAATAGAATGCTTTGAAAAAGCTAACTCTATAAGATCGGAATAGAATGCTTTGAAAAAGCTAAGTCTATAAGATCAGAATAGAATGCTTTTGAAAAAGCTAAGTCTATTTAAACAAGATCGGAATAGAATGCTTTGAAAAAGCTAAGTCTATAAGATCGGAATAGAATGCTTTGAAAAAGTTAAGTCTATAAGATCGGAATAGAATGCTTTGAAAAAGTTAAGTCTATAAGATCGGAATAGAACGCTTTGAAAAAGCTAAGTCTATAAGATCGGAATAGAACGCTTTGAAAAAGCTAAGTCTATAAGATCGGAATAGAACGCTTTGAAAAAGCTAAGTCTATAAGATCAGAATAGAAAGCTTTGAAAAAGCTAAGTCTATAAGATCGGAATAGAATGCTTTGAAAAAGCTAAGTCTATAAGATCGGAATAGAATTCTTTGAAAAACCTAAGTCTATAAGATCGGAATAGAATGCTTTGAAAAAGCTAAGTCTATAAGATCGGAATAGAATGCTTTGAAAAAGCTAAGTCTATAAGATCGGAATAGAATGCTTTTGAAAAAGCTAAGTCTATTTAAACAAGATCGGAATAGAATGCTTTTGAAAAAGCTAAGTCTATTTAAACAAGATCGGAATAGAATGCTTTGAAAAAGCTAAGTCTATAAGATCGGAATAGAATGCTTTGAAAAAACTAAGTCTATTTAAACAAGATCGGAATAGAATGCTTTGAAAAAACTAAGTCTATAAGATCAGAATAGAATGCTTTGAAAAAGCTAAGTCTATAAGATCGGAATAGAACGCTTTGAAAAAGCTAAGTCTATAAGATCAGAATAGAATGCTTTGAAAAAGTTAAGTCTATAAGATAGGAATTGAATGCTTTGAAAAAGCTAAGTCTATAAGATCGGAATAGAACGCTTTGAAAAAGCTAAGTCTATAAGATCGGAATAGAACGCTTTGAAAAAGCTAAGTCTATAAGATCAGAATAGAATGCTTTGAAAAAGCTAAGTCTATAAGATCGAATAGAATGCTTTGAAAAAGCTAATTAAGTCTATAAGATCGAATAGAATTCTTTGAAAAACCTAAGTCTATAAGATCGAATAGAATGCTTTGAAAAAGCTAAGTCTATAAGATCAGAATAAAATGCTTTGAAAAAGCTAAGTCTATAAGATCGGAATAGAATGCTTTGAAAAAGCCAAGTCTATAAGATCGGAATAGAATGCTTTGAAAAACCTAAGTCTATAAGATCGGAATAGAATGCTTTTGAAAAAGCTAAGTCTATTTAAACAAGATCGGAATAGAATGATTTGAAAAAGCTAAGTCTATAAGATAGGAATAGAATGCTTTGAAAAAGCTAAGTCTATTTAAACAAGATCAGAATAGAATGCTTTGAAAAACTAAGTCTATAAGATCGGAATAGAATGCTTTGAAAAAGCTAAGTCTATAAGATCGGAATAGAATGCTTTGAAAAAGCTAAGTCTATAAGATCGGAATAGAATGCTTTGAAAAAGCTAAGTCTATAAGATCGGAATAGAATGCTTTGAAAAAGCTAAGTCTATAAGATCAGAATAGAATGCTTTTGAAAAAGCTAAGTCTATTTAAACAAGATCGGAATAGAATGCTTTGAAAAAGCTAAGTCTATAAGATCGGAATAGAATGCTTTGAAAAAGTTAAGTCTATTTAAACAAGATCGGAATAAAATGCTTTGAAAAAGCTAAGTCTATAAGATCGGAATAGAATGCTTTGAAAAAGCTAAGTCTATAAGATCGGAATAGAACGCTTTGAAAAAGCTAACTCTATAAGATCGGAATAGAACGCTTTGAAAAAGTTAAGTCTATAAGATCAGAATAGAATGCTTTGAAAAAGCTAAGTCTATAAGATCGGAATAGAACGCTTTGAAAAAGCTAAGTCTATAAGATCGGAATAGAAGCGCTTTGAAAAAGCTAAGTCTATAAGATCGGAATAGAATGCTTTGAAAAAGCTAACTCTATAAGATCGGAATAGAATGCTTTGAAAAAGCTAAGTCTATAAGATCGGAATAGAATGCTTTTAAAAAGCTAAGTCTATAAGATCAGAATAGAATGCTTTTGAAAAAGCTAAGTCTATTTAAACAAGATCGGAATAGAATGCTTTGAAAAAGCTAAGTCTATAAGATCGGAATAGAATGCTTTGAAAAAGTTAAGTCTATAAGATCGGAATAGAATGCTTTGAAAAAGTTAAGTCTATAAGATCGGAATAGAACGCTTTGAAAAAGCTAAGTCTATAAGATCGGAATAGAACGCTTTGAAAAAGCTAAGTCTATAAGATCGGAATAGAACGCTTTGAAAAAGCTAAGTCTATAAGATCAGAATAGAAAGCTTTGAAAAAGCTAAGTCTATAAGATCGGAATAGAATGCTTTGAAAAAGCTAAGTCTATAAGATCGGAATAGAATTCTTTGAAAAACCTAAGTCTATAAGATCGGAATAGAATGCTTTGAAAAAGCTAAGTCTATAAGATCGGAATAGAATGCTTTGAAAAAGCTAAGTCTATAAGATCGGAATAGAATGCTTTTGAAAAAGCTAAGTCTGTTTAAACAAGATCGGAATAGAATGCTTTTGAAAAAGCTAAGTCTATTTAAACAAGATCGGAATAGAATGCTTTGAAAAAGCTAAGTCTATAAGATCGGAATAGAATGCTTTGAAAAAACTAAGTCTATTTAAACAAGATCGGAATAGAATGCTTTGAAAAAGCTAAGTCTATAAGATCAGAATAGAATGCTTTGAAAAAGCTAAGTCTATAAGATCGGAATAGAAGCGCTTTGAAAAAGCTAAGTCTATAAGATCGAATAGAATGCTTTGAAAAGTTAAGTCTATAAGATAGGAATAGAATGCTTTGAAAAAGCTAAGTCTATAAGATCGAATAGAACGCTTTGAAAAAGCTAAGTCTATAAGATCGGAATAGAACGCTTTGAAAAAGCTAAGTCTATAAGATCGAATAGAATGCTTTGAAAAAGCTAAGTCTATAAGATCGGAATAGAATGCTTTGAAAAAGCTAATTAAGTCTATAAGATCGAGAATAGAATTCTTTGAAAAACCTAAGTCTATAAGATCGAATAGAATGCTTTGAAAAAGCTAAGTCTATAAGATCGAGAATAAAATGCTTTGAAAAAGCTAAGTCTATAAGATCGGAATAGAATGCTTTGAAAAAGCCAAGTCTATAAGATCGGAATAGAATGCTTTGAAAAAGCTAAGTCTATAAGATCGAGAATAGAATGCTTTTGAAAAAGCTAAGTCTATTTAAACAAGATCGGAATAGAATGATTTGAAAAAGCTAAGTCTATAAGATAGGAATAGAATGCTTTGAAAAAGCTAAGTCTATTTAAACAAGATCAGAATAGAATGCTTTGAAAAAACTAAGTCTATAAGATCGGAATAGAATGCTTTGAAAAAGCTAAGTCTATAAGATCGGAATAGAATGCTTTGAAAAAGCTAAGTCTATAAGATCAGAATAGAATGCTTTGAAAAAGCTAAGTCTATAAGATCGGAATAGAATGCTTTGAAAAAGCTAAGTCTATAAGATCAGAATAGAATGCTTTTGAAAAAGCTAAGTCTATTTAAACAAGATCGGAATAGAATGCTTTGAAAAAGCTAAGTCTATAAGATCGGAATAGAATGCTTTGAAAAAGTTAAGTCTATTTAAACAAGATCGGAATAAAATGCTTTGAAAAAGCTAAGTCTATAAGATCGGAATAGAATGCTTTGAAAAAGCTAAGTCTATAAGATCGGAATAGAACGCTTTGAAAAAGCTAACTCTATAAAATCGGAATAGAACGCTTTGAAAAAGTTAAGTCTATAAGATCAGAATAGAATGCTTTGAAAAAGCTAAGTCTATAAGATCGGAATAGAACGCTTTGAAAAAGCTAAGTCTATAAGATCGGAATAGAACGCTTTGAAAAAGCTAAGTCTATAAGATCGGAATAGAATGCTTTGAAAAAACTAACTCTATAAGATCGGAATAGAATGCTTTGAAAAAGCTAAGTCTATAAGATCGGAATAGAATGCTTTTAAAAAGCTAAGTCTATAAGATCAGAATAGAATGCTTTTGAAAAAGCTAAGTCTATTTAAACAAGATCGGAATAGAATGCTTTGAAAAAGCTAAGTCTATAAGATCGGAATAGAATGCTTTGAAAAAGTTAAGTCTATAAGATCGGAATAGAATGCTTTGAAAAAGTTAAGTCTATAAGATCGGAATAGAACGCTTTGAAAAAGCTAAGTCTATAAGATCGGAATAGAACGCTTTGAAAAAGCTAAGTCTATAAGATCGGAATAGAACGCTTTGAAAAAGCTAAGTCTATAAGATCAGAATAGAAAGCTTTGAAAAAGCTAATTCTATAAGATCGGAATAGAATGCTTTGAAAAAGCTAAGTCTATAAGATCGGAATAGAATTCTTTGAAAAACCTAAGTCTATAAGATCGGAATAGAATGCTTTGAAAAAGCTAAGTCTATAAGATCGGAATAGAATGCTTTGAAAAAGCTAAGTCTATAAGATCGGAATAGAATGCTTTTGAAAAAGCTAAGTGCATTTAAACAAGATCGGAATAGAATGCTTTTGAAAAAGCTAAGTCTATTTAAACAAGATCGGAATAGAATGCTTTGAAAAAGCTAAGTCTATAAGATCGGAATAGAATGCTTTGAAAAAACTAAGTCTATTTAAACAAGATCGGAATAGAATGCTTTGAAAAAGCTAAGTCTATAAGATCAGAATAGAATGCTTTGAAAAAGCTAAGTCTATAAGATCGGAATAGAACGCTTTGAAAAAGCTAAGTCTATAAGATCAGAATAGAATGCTTTGAAAAAGTTAAGTCTATAAGATAGGAATAGAATGCTTTGAAAAAGCTAAGTCTATAAGATCGGAATAGAACGCTTTGAAAAAGCTAAGTCTATAAGATCGGAATAGAACGCTTTGAAAAAGCTAAGTCTATAAGATCAGAATAGAATGCTTTGAAAAAGCTAAGTCTATAAGATCGGAATAGAATGCTTTGAAAAAGCTAATTAAGTCTATAAGATCAGAATAGAATTCTTTGAAAAACCTAAGTCTATAAGATCAGAATAGAATGCTTTGAAAAAGCTAAGTCTATAAGATCAGAATAAAATGCTTTGAAAAAGCTAAGTCTATAAGATCGGAATAGAATGCTTTGAAAAAGCCAAGTCTATAAGATCGGAATAGAATGCTTTGAAAAAGCTAAGTCTATAAGATCAGAATAGAATGCTTTTGAAAAAGCTAAGTCTATTTAAACAAGATCGGAATAGAATGATTTGAAAAAGCTAAGTCTATAAGATAGGAATAGAATGCTTTGAAAAAGCTAAGTCTATTTAAACAAGATCAGAATAGAATGCTTTGAAAAAACTAAGTCTATAAGATCGGAATAGAATGCTTTGAAAAAGCTAAGTCTATAAGATCGGAATAGAATGCTTTGAAAAAGCTAAGTCTATATAAGATCGGAATAGAATGCTTTGAAAAAGCTAAGTCTATAAGATCGGAATAGAATGCTTTGAAAAAGCTAAGTCTATAAGATCAGAATAGAATGCTTTTGAAAAAGCTAAGTCTATTTAAACAAGATCGGAATAGAATGCTTTGAAAAAGCTAAGTCTATAAGATCGGAATAGAATGCTTTGAAAAAGTTAAGTCTATTTAAACAAGATCGGAATAAAATGCTTTGAAAAAGCTAAGTCTATAAGATCGGAATAGAATGCTTTGAAAAAGCTAAGTCTATAAGATCGGAATAGAACGCTTTGAAAAAGCTAACTCTATAAGATCGGAATAGAACGCTTTGAAAAAGTTAAGTCTATAAGATCAGAATAGAATGCTTTGAAAAAGCTAAGTCTATAAGATCGGAATAGAACGCTTTGAAAAAGCTAAGTCTATAAGATCGGAATAGAACGCTTTGAAAAAGCTAAGTCTATAAGATCGGAATAGAATGCTTTGAAAAAACTAACTCTATAAGATCGGAATAGAATGCTTTGAAAAAGCTAAGTCTATAAGATCGGAATAGAATGCTTTTAAAAAGCTAAGTCTATAAGATCAGAATAGAATGCTTTTGAAAAAGCTAAGTCTATTTAAACAAGATCGGAATAGAATGCTTTGAAAAAGCTAAGTCTATAAGATCGGAATAGAATGCTTTGAAAAGTTAAGTCTATAAGATCGGAATAGAATGCTTTGAAAAAGTTAAGTCTATAAGATCGGAATAGAACGCTTTGAAAAAGCTAAGTCTATAAGATCGGAATAGAAGCGCTTTGAAAAAGCTAAGTCTATAAGATCGGAATAGAACGCTTTGAAAAAGCTAAGTCTATAAGATCAGAATAGAAAGCTTTGAAAAAGCTAAGTCTATAAGATCGGAATAGAATGCTTTGAAAAAGCTAAGTCTATAAGATCGGAATAGAATTCTTTGTAAAACCTAAGTCTATAAGATCGGAATAGAATGCTTTGAAAAAGCTAAGTCTATAAGATCGGAATAGAATGCTTTGAAAAAGCTAAGTCTATAAGATCGGAATAGAATGCTTTTGAAAAAGCTAAGTCTATTTAAACAAGATCGGAATAGAATGCTTTTGAAAAAGCTAAGTCTATTTAAACAAGATCGGAATAGAATGCTTTGAAAAAGCTAAGTCTATAAGATCGGAATAGAATGCTTTGAAAAAACTAAGTCTATTTAAACAAGATCGGAATAGAATGCTTTGAAAAAGCTAAGTCTATAAGATCAGAATAGAATGCTTTGAAAAAGCTAAGTCTATAAGATCGGAATAGAACGCTTTGAAAAAGCTAAGTCTATAAGATCAGAATAGAATGCTTTGAAAAAGTTAAGTCTATAAGATAGGAATAGAATGCTTTGAAAAAGCTAAGTCTATAAGATCGGAATAGAACGCTTTGAAAAAGCTAAGTCTATAAGATCGGAATAGAACGCTTTGAAAAAGCTAAGTCTATAAGATCAGAATAGAATGCTTTGAAAAAGCTAAGTCTATAAGATCGGAATAGAATGCTTTGAAAAAGCTAATTAAGTCTATAAGATCAGAATAGAATTCTTTGAAAAACCTAAGTCTATAAGATCAGAATAGAATGCTTTGAAAAAGCTAAGTCTATAAGATCAGAATAAAATGCTTTGAAAAAGCTAAGTCTATAAGATCGGAATAGAATGCTTTGAAAAAGCCAAGTCTATAAGATCGGAATAGAATGCTTTGAAAAAGCTAAGTCTATAAGATCGGAATAGAATGCTTTTGAAAAAGCTAAGTCTATTTAAACAAGATCGGAATAGAATGATTTGAAAAAGCTAAGTCTATAAGATAGGAATAGAATGCTTTGAAAAAGCTAAGTCTATTTAAACAAGATCAGAATAGAATGCTTTGAAAAAACTAAGTCTATAAGATCGGAATAGAATGCTTTGAAAAAGCTAAGTCTATAAGATCGGAATAGAATGCTTTGAAAAAGCTAAGTCTATAAGATCGGAATAGAATGCTTTGAAAAAGCTAAGTCTATAAGATCGGAATAGAATGCTTTGAAAAAGCTAAGTCTATAAGATCAGAATAGAATGCTTTTGAAAAAGCTAAGTCTATTTAAACAAGATCGGAATAGAATGCTTTGAAAAAGCTAAGTCTATAAGATCGGAATAGAATGCTTTGAAAAAGTTAAGTCTATTTAAACAAGATCGGAATAAAATGCTTTGAAAAAGCTAAGTCTATAAGATCGGAATAGAATGCTTTGAAAAAGCTAAGTCTATAAGATCGGAATAGAACGCTTTGAAAAAGCTAACTCTATAAGATCGGAATAGAACGCTTTGAAAAGTTAAGTCTATAAGATCGAATAGAATGCTTTGAAAAAGCTAAGTCTATAAGATCGGAATAGAACGCTTTGAAAAAGCTAAGTCTATAAGATCGGAATAGAACGCTTTGAAAAAGCTAAGTCTATAAGATCGGAATAGAATGCTTTGAAAAAGCTAACTCTATAAGATCGGAATAGAATGCTTTGAAAAAGCTAACTCTATAAGATCGGAATAGAATGCTTTTAAAAAGCTAAGTCTATAAGATCAGAATAGAATGCTTTTGAAAAAGCTAAGTCTATTTAAACAAGATCGGAATAGAATGCTTTGAAAAAGCTAAGTCTATAAGATCGGAATAGAATGCTTTGAAAAAGTTAAGTCTATAAGATCGGAATAGAATGCTTTGAAAAAGTTAAGTCTATAAGATCGGAATAGAACGCTTTGAAAAAGCTAAGTCTATAAGATCGGAATAGAACGCTTTGAAAAAGCTAAGTCTATAAGATCGGAATAGAACGCTTTGAAAAAGCTAAGTCTATAAGATCAGAATAGAAAGCTTTGAAAAAGCTAAGTCTATAAGATCGGAATAGAATGCTTTGAAAAAGCTAAGTCTATAAGATCGGAATAGAATTCTTTGAAAAACCTAAGTCTATAAGATCGGAATAGAATGCTTTGAAAAAGCTAAGTCTATAAGATCGGAATAGAATGCTTTGAAAAAGCTAAGTCTATAAGATCGGAATAGAATGCTTTTGAAAAAGCTAAGTCTATTTAAACAAGATCGGAATAGAATGCTTTTGAAAAAGCTAAGTCTATTTAAACAAGATCGGAATAGAATGCTTTGAAAAAGCTAAGTCTATAAGATCGGAATAGAATGCTTTGAAAAAACTAAGTCTATTTAAACAAGATCGGAATAGAATGCTTTGAAAAAGCTAAGTCTATAAGATCAGAATAGAATGCTTTGAAAAAGCTAAGTCTATAAGATCGGAATAGAACGCTTTGAAAAAGCTAAGTCTATAAGATCTGAATAGAATGCTTTGAAAAAGTTAAGTCTATAAGATAGGAATAGAATGCTTTGAAAAAGCTAAGTCTATAAGATCGGAATAGAACGCTTTGAAAAAGCTAAGTCTATAAGATCGGAATAGAACGCTTTGAAAAAGCTAAGTCTATAAGATCAGAATAGAATGCTTTGAAAAAGCTAAGTCTATAAGATCGGAATAGAATGCTTTGAAAAAGCTAATTAAGTCTATAAGATCAGAATAGAATTCTTTGAAAAACCTAAGTCTATAAGATCAGAATAGAATGCTTTGAAAAAGCTAAGTCTATAAGATCGGAATAGAATGCTTTGAAAAAGCCAAGTCTATAAGATCGGAATAGAATGCTTTGAAAAAGCTAAGTCTATAAGATCGGAATAGAATGCTTTTGAAAAAGCTAAGTCTATTTAAACAAGATCGGAATAGAATGATTTGAAAAAGCTAAGTCTATAAGATAGGAATAGAATGCTTTGAAAAAGCTAAGTCTATTTAAACAAGATCAGAATAGAATGCTTTGAAAAAACTAAGTCTATAAGATCGGAATAGAATGCTTTGAAAAAGCTAAGTCTATAAGATCGGAATAGAATGCTTTGAAAAAGCTAAGTCTATAAGATCGGAATAGAATGCTTTGAAAAAGCTAAGTCTATAAGATCGGAATAGAATGCTTTGAAAAAGCTAAGTCTATAAGATCAGAATAGAATGCTTTTGAAAAAGCTAAGTCTATTTAAACAAGATCGGAATAGAATGCTTTGAAAAAGCTAAGTCTATAAGATCGGAATAGAATGCTTTGAAAAAGTTAAGTCTATTTAAACAAGATCGGAATAAAATGTTTTGAAAAAGCTAAGTCTATAAGATCGGAATAGAATGCTTTGAAAAAGCTAAGTCTATAAGATCGGAATAGAATGCTTTGAAAAAGCTAACTCTATAAGATCGGAATAGAACGCTTTGAAAAAGTTAAGTCTATAAGATCAGAATAGAATGCTTTGAAAAAGCTAAGTCTATAAGATCGGAATAGAACGCTTTGAAAAAGCTAAGTCTATAAGATCGGAATAGAATGCTTTGAAAAAGCTAAGTCTATAAGATCGGAATAGAATTCTTTGAAAAACCTAAGTCTATAAGATCGGAATAGAATGCTTTGAAAAAGCTAAGTCTATAAGATCGGAATAGAATGCTTTGAAAAAGCTAAGTCTATAAGATCGGAATAGAATGCTTTTGAAAAAGCTAAGTCTATTTAAACAAGATCGGAATAGAATGCTTTTGAAAAAGCTAAGTCTATTTAAACAAGATCGGAATAGAATGCTTTGAAAAAGCTAAGTCTATAAGATCGGAATAGAATGCTTTGAAAAAGCAAAGTCTATAAGATCGGAATAGAATGCTTTGAAAAAGCTAAGTCTATAAGATCGGAATAGAATGCTTTGAAAAAGTTAAGTCTATAAGATCGGAATAGAATGCTTTGAAAAAGTTAAGTCTATAAGATCGGAATAGCACGCTTTGAAAAAGCTAAGTCTATAAGATCGGAATAGAACGCTTTGAAAAAGCTAAGTCTATAAGATCGGAATAGAACGCTTTGAAAAAGCTAAGTCTATAAGATCGGAATAGAATGCTTTGAAAAAGCTAAGTCTATAAGATCGGAATATAATGCTTTGAAAAAATTAAGTCTATAAGATCGGAATAGAATTCTTTGAAAAACCTAAGTCTATAAGATCGGAATAGAATGCTTTGAAAAAGCTAAGTCTATAAGATCGGAATAGAATGATTTGAAAAAACTAAGTCTATAAGATCGGAATAGAATGCTTTGAAAAAGCTAAGTCTATAAGATCGGAATAGAATGCTTTGAAAAAGCTAAGTCTATAAGATCGGAATAGAATACTTTGAAAAAGCTAAGTCTATAAGATCGGAATAGAATGCTTTGAAAAAGCTAAGTCTATAAGATCAGAATTGAAAGCTTTTGAAAAAGCTAAGTCTATTTAAACAAGATCGGAATAGAATGCTTTGAAAAGCTAAGTCTATAAGATCGGAATAAAATGCTTTGAAAAAGCTAAGTCTATTTAAACAAGATCGGAATAGAATGCTTTGAAAAAGCTAAGTCTATAAGATCGGAATAGAATGCTTTGAAAAACCTAAGTCTATAAGATCGGAATAGAATGCTTTGAAAAAGCTAAGTCTATAAGATCGGAATAGAATGCTTTGAAAAAGCTACGTCTATAAGATCGGAATAGAATGCTTTGAAAAAGCTAAGTCTATAAGATTGGAATAGAATGCTTTGAAAAAGCTAAGTCTATTTAAACAAGATCGGAATAGAATGCTTTGAAAAGCTAAGTCTATATCTTTCTAGCTCGAAGGCTCCATTTCCGCTTTTCAAAACGACCCGATATGGACCTTCCCAGTTTGGTGCCAGTTTGCCCTGCGATGCATTCTTTAGTCCAACATCGGCCCTTCTTATGACGAGATCACCGACTTCAAAATCTCTTGGGGACGACTTTACGATTATAACGAGTGACTTCACTGTGGTCGCCAATGTTCTCATATCAGTATCAATGGATCTTACCGATCCGAGATAGTTGGTAGGTGATGAGAGAGATCAATAATAGTCGCGTCCGAGGTTGATGATCCGAGGCGGGGTGTACTGCGCAGAGTCACTCCGATGCTAAAGTCGATGAGTGAAGAGTAAATGCAAGTTTTGTGATAATTGCGCGTACCTCTCTCCTTGGAATAAATCTTTGTATTTATAGGCTTAAGAGGCACTTAGGTGTGATCATCTGAACCATTGGTTGTGGAGGTGCATGGCAGGCCGTTGGATGAGTGATTATGGGCCTTAGTTGTTTGGAGGCCCAACTATTTTGTTTTGAGGAATGGGGGTGTAAATAGCATGTGTAAGTTTTCCCATGACAGTTCCCATGAAACCATTTGAGTACAAATTAATGTAAATATCTTTTTTGTAATTATCCATTACGTGTGTGTTTTTTTTGTCGTTCCATCACGTGTGTTTGATGAATGCCTATTTATCAACAAAGCTTTCAAGAAATCCCTAAATAAAGCTTTCATTCAAAACCAAATTATAACAGTCAAAAAAAAAACTTTCATGTAGTCAAAGTAGCCACTAAAGATAAATATATGATCACAAACTTTTCACTTCTTTTCTTATCTTAGCCTCACAATCCCTTAGATGAACTTAACGCTACCACCCCTTTGGTGTTAATTATATGTATATATATATATATACATATAAATATACATATTTATATATTATAATATAATGATTCATAATAGGTTTATTCGCCGTTCTGTACAAACAATTTTTTACGTCAGATAACACTCTAAAATATCAAACTGACTATTTTTCTCCTAAAAAAATTATAAAATTTAAGTTACTGATGAGATGTATACTCGTGCTGACACGGGTGATACATACTAGCACATTTGAAAATGAAACAAGGGGGACTAAGTCTGATTTGTCAATCATTTAGCATAACCACCTAGGATTTGCGATTCTATAGGCCCAGTCAGCATACATTTTATTACATGTCATATTCAATGCCACCTCATCCTAATAACTCAAATCCAGAATGTCATTTTACACAAAAAAAAAATAGAGGACAATCATTCAAAGATCATTAAAGAAAAATGAAGCTATTAAATAAGGCATGAGCTGATTTCAAGCTCAGCAATAGGTAACGGCCAGTAGTCAATTAAAAATAAGAAACGCATTGCTTTTTTTTAGCACTTCTTAAAATCACCAATATTGAATGAATTAATATATTTGTACCTGTCAAACCAAAATTCAAATATTAAATTTCCCATGCATATCAAATTCGTTATTAAGAGTAAATAAAGCAATTGAATTCGTGTTTCCTCCTTCCTTGTATCTCTCTCTGTTTGTAAATATTTTACATTTTTATGGGAGAAATTACAGTAGGAGTTTGCCCTAAGCTAGTTCTGGAAATTAGTTGTCTACACTAGTTGTGTGAATTGATGAGAAAAAAATTGTTGGAAAAGTGTGTACTTTTGCATGTTTTCTGGAAACTAGTTGTGTAAGCAAGTGTTGCTGAATTTTGTATAATGGTTGTTTGGATCTTTTGCAAAGTTTTGAAACATAAATTAGCTTCTTTTTTTGACAAGTGGACATAAATTATTTAGAGACTATATATTACTTGAGAACTATACCACTAAAGAAGTTAAATTTCCCCTGCATAATTTATTTTGCTTTAATCCTTTTTACTCTTGCAACGGCCACAAGAATAGCATTTTCTATATAGTGGTCCAACTAATTTGATTCCAAAACTTGTATTCATGTGTTTTCTATGCTATACAGATATCACCATCGTATTATTCATTCTTACTATAATAAGGATGTATTAGCATCAACCCTTTAATCTTCACAAAACACTTCTCATTATTATTCTTACTTAAATGATTCTGAATAGCTGCAAGGGGTTATATACTAAAAACTGGGGTGTAAATATTAACTGCAAGGGGTTATATAATAAAAACTGCGGTGTAAATATTAAGTAGCTCAGTTCATAATGTTGGGCTTGGAGTCTGTGAATTGGGTTTAGATACAGGGGGTGTGCGTCACTGGCGAGAGGTGGGAATAGCAACTGGGCTTGTAAAAAAGGAAATTAAAATAACAAAAAGAAAAG